>BHFT01004290.1:0-25285 GCA_004320025.1 Laticauda laticaudata
CAGCACATCTTTCCCCTGAATGCTGACTGCATGCGTGCTGCATCCTTTTATATCCACGGAGCTGATGCAATTTATACTCCCCGCTTGCTCAGTGAATGCTTTGCATCCGATATACATCCGCGTGGCATCTGCTTTGCTTCCTATATGTGTCCGTGATGCATCCGTGTCATCCGCTATGCATCCGCTTTGCAATTCTCCCCCGGAACCCCTTCAGAGGTGTCATCCGCTTCCATCCGCTGTCATCCACTAGGCTTCCGATGAACATCCGCTTAACATCCCCGCTACATATTACCCACGTCCGTTCTTTTCCGTTCTGTTTATACAAATTTTCACCACTTTTTGGAGCGGATGACAACAATTGGAGCCACCTCTGGAATTTTGCTCATCCGCTGTGTCCTTTATGCATACGTTTTACATCCGTCGGCCAGTGGGACCTAGCCTTAAATCCCATGTTTCAGCTCCTGATCAGTCTTCTGATAATGGGAAGGATTTATCCCTATGATTCTGGGACAGATGCTGCCAGCCAAAACAGAAAGATTAGGCTAGTTGAACAATGTTTTCACTCATTATAATGCAGTTTCAGAACTGTTTGCTATGCTTCTTGGCATCAAAGAACACTTGGGCATCTGTACAATGCAGAAAGTGAAGCTTTAAAATTAAGTAGTCTTGATAGAATTTGCACTGTTACATGGAATTTTGTGCTGAAATTGTGAAATGACATTACTACAAATATGAAACCTACACATGATTCATTACCTGTTTTCAAAACATGTTTACCTGGGCTAGTGAGTGTTTGCATATTCTGAGTATTCCAAAAAATAACTGAGTAGTGGTGGGATTCAAATATTTTTACTACCGGTTCTGTGGGTGTGGCTTAGTGGGCGTGGCAGGGAAAGGATACTGTAAAATCTCTAGTCAGAGGTGTTATTTGCTGGTTTTCCGAACTACTCAAAATTTCCACTACCGGTTCTCCAGAACTGTCAGAACCTGCTGAATACCACCTCTGCTACTGGACCAGGAGATTAAATTTTCCCTCAGCAAACTCAGTGACACATAGGATTAGACAAGTTCCTGGTCACCTGTATGATGGAGACACCTCAGCCTATTCAGGCACATATCTAGTTTTCAAAAAGAAAAGGATCTAGTGGAAAATTCAAATCAAGGTCTGATGGCACAAAAGTATACCAAATATTGAATTTAAAAAACTAGTAATTTTTAAAGAAGACTGAGAGGAGACATGATAACGGTGTTCAGGTATGTAAATGGACAAAGACCAGAAATAATGAGTACAAGCTGTAACTACCTAGATTTTGTTTAAATGCAAGGTGAAACTTCTTGTTCCTAAAAGAGTGGAATGGTCTACTTATGGAAGTTACGAATTCTACACCTCTGGAGGATATTAAGAAGTTGGATAGCCACTTCTCATCAATAGGCTAATTAGTTTTTCTGCACATTGTAAAGTGTTGGACCAGATCATCCTTATAGTCTGTTCTAACTCTACAGTTCTCTGCTTCTATAACATTCTAGTGAAATAGGCAAAGCTCTGATAATTTCAAAATGGGTGACTTTTCAGACTCTTAGATTGTACATGCCAAAAGATTACAGAGCTTTGTCTAGATTAGTAGAGGTATCAGTGACTTTGAAGTTGACCAGGCCAAAAAAAGAAACCACAGAGATTAAAGTATGATGCTTTATTATTGTAGAGTATAATACAGTTTTGAAAGTTGTCCAAGTTTATTTCTGTCTGATCTATGTTAAAATCAAGGGGATATTGTTCTGAATTTCCTTCTCACCTTTTTCTATCTTTCAATCATGTAATCTCTTCTACAAGTTGCTCCATAATGATTCTGATCAGTTATATTTTCTCTTACCCCAGGTAAAGCATGTTGAAGAGATAGAGCCAGTGTGTCATACCATTTCAGAACATTTTGTAAATTACCTGGAAAGACCTACTGTGCTGGAGTAGCCTTTAAAGCACCTGCTTTTAGACTTTGACAAACCTAAGGTTACTAGTGAAACCAGGCTCATGAAATCTAAAACAAACTTTGTCCCACATGGTAAATGTTTGAAGTTCAGTCTATCTCTTGCTCTAATCTTTTGCAAACACAAGGCAAAAACTTCAACATGTAAAGGACAAGTCTCAATATGAAGGCTCAAAATTGTGTTTCCAAACTAATGCGCTAAGATGATATTTGTGTGCTTGTTATATATAGTTCACTGGAACTGAAAATATATCTCTTTTCATAGCGCAGGTGCTTAGGCAATTAGAATCATGCTGCAGAATGAATCCATGGTGCGAGAAAGATAGGATGGAAATGAAAAAGCTGGAGTAAAAAATGGCTGACACTGTACTTTTTCCCTTTTCCTTGCTGTTCCATGCGCTTGATGCATCTGAACTCTGATTGACAGGGGCTGAGGCATTTGTAAGGGAAGAGAGATGCCAATTTTTGTCAAAGAAAAATGGAAGTGCTGTTGCACAGCTCTGCTCAGTGAGATCGCTAAATCTTCAAGCTTGTTTTATAGTGGGGAAGCAGTGAAGCAGGAAATTGCTAACGCAAAGCATGGAGAAGCAGTTCTACTGCAGGGGGAGACTGGAAGAAGGATACAAAGCAGTGAAGTTTTAACAAGGATTTTCATCTTCAAATCCACTTTTCCTGCATGAAACATGAAAGGAAAGTCACCATATTCATGGTGTGAATTAAGATAAAGTGTTCTTCATAAATAAAGTCAGTTTAAAATGAACTCAATCCCAGCATCACCACTGATTAAGAATGTCTCCTTTCTTTCCCTTTCCTTTCCTTTCCTTCCCTTCCCTTCCCTTTTTTTTCTTTTTTCTTGATTCTACAAAGTTTTATCCAAAACAATTGCAAAGTTTCATGTTTAAGAGTAAGGAGCTTGTGCGAAGTTTGCTTCTTTACTGGTAGGATCATTTGCCTCTTCTCTGGAACTTCAGTGTACTTATCTGGGATCTGTCTGCAGACATTATTTAGAACAGTGGTTCCCAAACTTTTTCAGTCCACCACCCCCTTGGTGCTACAAACTCATCCTCAGTGCCCCCCACCCAGGGGTATGGGGTGGATTCAAATTTCTTAACTGTTCTGTGGACATGGCCTAATTTGTAGGTCTGGCTTGGTGATCACATGACTGGCTGGACAATGATTGTTGGACTGGGCATGCTTGGTGGTCACATGATCAGATGTGGTGTGGTTTGGTGGTCATATGATTGGGTGGGCATGGCCAGATGGCCATGTTACTGGCAAACCAAATATAAGTGGTCCTTGCTTAATGGCCAATTGCTTAATAAGTGTTCTAATTTATGACTGACCTCCCCAGATCTATGACCCGTTTTTGGAGTTTTGACAGCCATGCACTCACGCAGGCACGCATGCACACCACACACACACACACACACACACTTCTAACCTTGCTGGAGCAGATGGTTTGACTAGATATACTCTTCCCTTCACTTTTCTTTTCTTTCTTTCTTTCTTCCTCTTTCTTTCTGTCCCTTCCTTCATCTCCGTCACTTTCTTTGTCTATCTTTTTTCCTTTCTCTTTCTCTTTCTCTTTCTTTCCATTTCTCTTTTTTTGTCTCTTCCTTCTTTCTTTTCTTTCTCTTTCCTCTTTCTCTTTTCTCCTCCTCTCAATTCTCATTCACTTCTCCTCCTCCTCTTTCTTTCTCTCTCATTCCTCTTTCTCTCTCTTTTCTCTCTTTCTCTCTTTTTTCTGTCCCTTCCTTCCATCCCCTCTCCTTTCCTTTTCATCCCTCTTTCTTTCTTTCTTCTTTACTTTCTTGTCTGTTCCTTCTCTCTTTCCCTCTTTCTCTCTCTCTTCTTCTCTTTCTTTCTCTTTCCCTCTCTCTCTCTTTCTCTTTCTCTCATTCCCTCTCTCTCTATCCTTTCCTTAACCTATCTATCTATTTTCTGCCCAGGCAGGCATGGCCTAATCTTTCAAAGGCCTGCGGCTAATCCTGCACACTCCATTTCCCCTTTCAGAGCCCTGAACCTTAATTTCCCACTTCCTCCCCCTGGACAGTCTCTCTTCGTTGTCCACAGCCATGACTTCACCTTTCTCCACAGGCTGGCTGCCAGTGAAGGGCAAGCCAGGGCTGAGCCATTGTCGCTGGGCTCCCCGCCAGTCCAAGTCACCCTATCACTTGCCTGCAGCCACCACATTTTTTTTTCCAGTGAAGCTGGACTGCAGCCACTCTGAAAAAAACCACATGGTGACTGGGATTTTTGCAGCAAAAAATACTGACTCTGGCTTTGCTCTGCTTTTCCAATGTGCCGCCGCCGCTGCATTCTAGGCACCAGCCATGCAGGCTCACCCCATTGACTGCTGCAGCACTCCACTCGGATTTGCTTGGGCAAATCGCTCTGGTGCAGTGGGCTCAATGGGGTGGAGCTGTAGGTGCCAATGCAGCCACAGCGGCGCATTGGAGAAGCAGAGCAAAGCCAGAGGTTGGTAATTTTCACTACAAAAAACCTCCAGGTGCCATGTGTTTTTTCCAGTGTGGCCGGACTTCAGCTGCACTGAAAAAAACACACGGTGTCTGGAGGTTTTTTGCAGTGAAAATTACTGACCTCCAGCTTTGCTTGCTCTGTTTCTCCAACGTGCTGCTGTAGCTGTCAACAATTATTGTGCATACATGTGATGTCACGCATGTATAATAAGGACTGACTAGGCAGGGAATGGAGAAGTGGGCGGAGAAGAGTAAGGCCAACCAGGGGCCCGTTTTACTGGTTTAGAATATCTCTCCTTTCCACCCCAATCTAGCCAATATAAGCATGCAGTCATGGTTTAAATGACAGATAAAGCATCTAGATGCAAAATGCTCATATTCATGGCTTTCATCTTCATAGCTTTGCATATTATAATAAGATTTTAAATGGGGGAAGAAACATTTTGGAAACCAAAAAACTTTTCCTTGGAGCAATTGCTCATATTTTAGATGTTTTTTTATCATTACTGTTATTATTTTCCAAGTTGGCAAAAATACACACAACATGAAATAAAAATATGGATAGAAAGGATACTAGGATTTCCTTGCTTTGCATACGAATAAGAGGACTTTTGTTGATTCAGGATCCGCACTAATATTTTTTGCAAATTAATTATTGGATGATATTTTGTCCTATTGACCAGCTTAATGTAAGCATTGGTTGGATTCTATGGCCTACTAAATTTCAGCATTTCAATTTAGAAGACCCAAAGATTAATATATTTTGCTTCAAGTTCTTGAGACTCCTAGAAAGAGTGCAGAAAAGAGTAAAAGATATCAAGTGGACTGGAGGCTAACACATATAAAGAATGGTTGCTAGAATTGGGTATGTTTAGTTTAATGAAAAGAAACTCTGGAGATGATATGATGGCAGTGTTATTATATCTAAGAAACTGACATAAAGAAGAGTGGGTCAAGCTATTCTTCAAAACACAAGACAGAACAAGAAGCAATGGATGGAAACTAATCAAAGAGAGAACCAATCTAGAACTAAGGAGAAATTTCCTAACAGAAGAATTAATCAATGGAATGACTTGCCTCCAAAAGTTGTGGATATTCCAACACTGGAAGTTTTTAAGAAAAGATTGGACAACCATTTGTCTGAAATGGTGTAGGGTTTCCTACCTGAGCAGGACTAGAAGACCTCCAAGGTCCCTTCCAACTCTGTTATTCTATTCTATTCTATTCTATTCTATTCTGTTCTATTCTATTGTACTCTACTCTACTCTACTCTACTGCACTCACTCCACTCCTCTCCACTCCACTCTATTCCATTCCATTCTTTGTTGGAGACTATGAACTGACAATAGTATTTTGAAAATTCCCAGTTTCATGGTATTGATTTACAAGCTATATTGACCACTGAAAGGCACCATGTCCTCAATTTGGCCCTTTGTTTACTTATAGGTAGCTTAAAGTAACCTGTCAAAGCTAGGTTGTTCTGCTATATTGTATCACGATAGTTGCAAGGCCAGACTTAACTTTATACAGAATGACACAGATGCCTTAGGAACAAATGCAGGTGGACAAGGGGAGGAAACTTTAACCCTTTCTAAGCCAGCTGTCTCTGTGGCCCACTGCCAGAGTAAGATTCCATATACGTTAATGGCCTGCACATACTGGTAGAAGAAGCATTATTTGCATATTTCTCATTTCTGTCTTGTTATGTTGAAAGTTTGTTGACCGAGTTAAAAATATTATCTTTCTTATGCATTTTGCAATCAGGAAATGTTAAAAGAGGGCCAAATAACTATGAAAGAAATGCAAAGCATCAAACCAAAAGTACTTTTAGATGGAGAACAACAAATAGCATTATTAAAATTAAAAGTTGGGATATCATAGCTTAAAAATCAGTGATATTAGGTTATAACAAAAGCTAATTAACTTACATTTTAAAAATGTGGCTGATGTTAAATTATCTATTAAACATTTGGAATTCATTGATTCGTGAATTTTAGATGTATCAGGCTTGGAACATGGTGAAGAAGATACAAGCGGCTAGAAAAAAACTGCAACGCCAGATATAGAATCCTGGATTCAGAAAACACGTTCATTTTTAGATGGTAAATTGGTTTTGTTAAATACACAATTAAAAAACTGAGTTTTTTTTATAGTAGTACTATACTTTCTATAAAAGTGGGATGAATTCTGTAACATTTTTGCTTTTCTTTTTCTAGCTTCATAGAAGTAACTATTTTAAGAAATAAAAGCAAGGGGTAAGAAAAGAAAAAATTATAAGGGCCATGGATGTGTGTGTGTGTGTGAGAGAGAGAGAGAGAGAGAGAGACAGACAGACAAACAGAGAGACAGACAGACAGACAGACAGACAGACAGACAGACAGAGACAGAGAGACAGAGGTGGGGAGGGAGAGAAAGAAAGAGACAGAGAGAGGGGTGTATGGATGTAACAAATGGTAGCATGGGAAGAAATATCCATCTAGTTCACTTCCAAGCTGAGAGAAAGACACTGGAACTACGGAGGCTGATTGGAAAGATGGTTTAATGATGAAGCAGAACCACATGGGTTCTGGGCAGCTGACAACATGGAGTTTAGAGTGGAGTTTTTTTATACTCTCTCTTGGGCTTTGCAGTTGAACTTCCTATTCAACAACATGTATTCTATTGGTTGTTGTCAGACTCCCATGTGGCATGTAGGAGTTATATAGGAGTCATAGCTGGCTCTATAGGCAAAGTACAAATCCTAGGTGTTGTCTGAGCTAAGTTTGGTTGAAGTTTCTGAGGGTGATGCAATGAAAGGGGCGTTGGGCAATTCCTATTGTGGCTGAGGGCTAATCCTATCTTTATGTAGATCTTGCTGCAGGCATTTTCAAAATATCCATTCAAAATATGAATGGATTTCTGCCTGTAATATTTGCTTTGCCTATGAATAGAGCTACCTAGATACATGACTTCTTTCAATAAACTCTTTATTTCTTAAGTGCTCACATCTACTGAAGGCTATTAAGAAAGGTGGGGGTGCTTTCTCCATCTAAGAAACACATTTCTCCATTTCTCATTCAGAGAAATATAATATTCTGCCTTTTTAATATTTCTCAAAATATTTCATTCTTCTAGGAATGAGTGCTAACTTTCTACATTTGTTTGGTGAATGGGTGTAAGAATTATATTGAGAGTATTCAGGTGTTAATTATACACAAACAAAGTAAGAATGCATCTTACTGAACACTGCTATTTTCACCAGAATTTCCTTGATGCTACAAGTGGTCCCCAACTTATGTTCAGTTATTTAACAACTGTTCACACTGATGAAAGCAATGGAGTTGATTGTTATGACTTCTAAAACAGTCTTATCTGTCATAAATGCTGTAATTATGCCTTCCCCTATGGTAATATGACCACATGTCAGGCCCTTTACAAAACTCACTGTTTTATAAATAGTCACATTGGTTCATGGTCACATGACTGTAATTTGTGGCATTTTTTTTTTGCCAGATTCTGACATTGTTGTCCCGTTTAATCAATCCAAGTGAATTGGTTAACAATGCATCCATTTAGCGACCACCACAAAAAAGATTATAAAATCATTTCCATTCATGTGGTAGCATCAACTGATAACAATAATGACTTACAACCAGATTTCTGGTTCCAATTGCAATCATAAGTGAAAGACTACATGTATCTGGTGGGGAGTATGGTAGGGATGGGATAGTTTGCACCACAAAAATAAGAAAGTTGCATCTGAGGCATGAAGTGGTCATCCAAGCAGTAAAGGATCCTAGAATTGAAAGCATTGAAGAAATGCCTAATATATCTTGGTTCATATGTGCTGAAAAACTAAGAAAAATGAATGAAGTTCAGTTCAACTGAGCAGCAATATGAGATAAATAGAAGATACTGATACAGGACCGTGCACCTCCTTTCTAATATTAAAAAATATACATGCATCCAAACTGGCCTCTCAGTATTGCCTATTGGCAAGAAAATGGAGCACCATTGCTAAAACACTAATATTTGTTTGCAAAGGTGGAATCAGCAGGTCCTGACCACTTCTGGAAAACCGGTAGCAGAAATTTTGAGTAGTTCACAGAACTGGCAAATACCACTTCTGACTGGAGCTTTTATAGTATCCTTCCCCTGCCACACCCACCAAGCCACGCCCACAGAACCTGTAGTACAAAAAAATTGAATCCCACCACAGTTTGTTTGCAAAAAGCAAGCTTAATATGTGCTGTGATTAGTTAATGATTCAGTTTGTTTGCAAAAAGCAAGCTTAATCTGTGCTGTGATTAGTTAATGATTCTGTAATCTGCAGCATTTTTTAAAAAATGGATTACATCTGGTGCACAACATGTATAACCAAAATGTGATATAAATTAATAGTTATGGTCAACAACAACCTACATGTTATCCATTTTACAAGAAAGGTCATCATCAAGTACATAATTTAAGGAACAGTTTGGATAAAGTAATCCTTAAAATACAAATTGTGAGTGCTGGCTAATGATCAGCAGAATAGAGGGGTTGTTTCAACTTCACTTCTGTTGCATGGAAAGACACCAGCCATGTTTTTATCCCTTGAATTTCATACCTTTATATGTTAAAAGCCCTTCTCTAAATGCATATTAAAGGATTACATGAGTCAAAGTTAAATTTGCTGAAACCTCAGCATGAAACTCCAGCACAAGAAAATTACACAGTATACCAAAATATCAAACTTCAGCATCCTAAGAAGAAACACCCTGCCTGTCACTTTCAGGATAATGGCTACCCTGACAAATTGACTTTGGTCTATGATTGTAGCTCACTTCTCTATTCAATAGTAGTGAGTAATTGTTCTGTTACACCTCATCTCTGCACTGCATGGATCTTCTCCCTAACTACAAAAGAGAGGGGGGATGGAGAGAGAGGAAGAGGGAGAGGGAGGGAGGAAGGAGAGCTTAAAAGATGTTAGGCTCAAATGGAAGGTGATGATATACATCCCCATCTATAAAGCAAAGGTAAAGGGATTTTAAAAAGCACTTATTTAAGCACTTATTCAGGCTTATTTTCATAACAAGCCAGACATAACTAGAAGATGTTTTCATCAATCCTTTTGTAATCCTTCTCTTTTTAGTCAAATGTAATAAGGACAGATTTTACATATGTAAAAACTTCCACGTGATATGTCTGTGAAGAATTGTTACTACCATTCATTTAGGATTGTTTGCCTTGCCTTTCTCTTACTCTGACAAGTCTAGTATGTTGAAGGAAAACATTCTGATCAACATTCTTTCCTTATATCTCCACAGCTGTGTTCTTATAATGCACTTAATCATAGTTAAATGAATTATGATTTAAATAAACTAATATAATATTCTGAGTTCACAGAACCATAACCTAATGATGTAGGCTAGAAATATCTTTCTAAAATATAATTATTTCTTTTGGCTCAATGTGCTCTTCCTAGTAAACATATCAAGTACTGAGCACTTTGCAGTTTAGAAATAAGAATGGGGCCTTAAGTTATGCAATTTATGTTAGGCCATGGTGTCAAACTCGCGATGACATGTTGTCATCACATGATGTACTGCAACTTTTTTCCCTTTCACTAAACTGGAAATGAGGGTGACTAGCACATGATGCATCCAGCCCACAGACCACAAGTTTGACACCCCTGTGCTAGACCCTTCAAACATGTAGAAGTATATATATTTGAAATTTCAAAGACAAAATATATATTCTGAGGGGTAGTGAATCTTTAGCCCATATAAAATATGGCAATGAGCACTACACATGACTTCCTTTTAAGGGCAGTGATTGTTGATAGGACAAAGAGAAAAAACATGCCCCCTTGGCCCTCACAATATATAGTGAGAATCCTGGAGAATTGTGAATCTAGAAAATTTTGGTAAGATGTCTTAGGGTGCATGAATAGAAGAATTTATTTTTGTAAGCAGATGAGTTATATTCCAATATTCACTTTAACTGTATGAAAACATAATTACTGGGACTTTTGTGAATTCTGTGTTGACAAGACATTATATTGCTTCTTGCTCCTGATAGGAGGACAGAACACAAATAAATATCGGTTTGTCAGTATTGTTCTAGGTAAATTAGGTAAAAAGGAATTCAAAAAACATATATATTGCCAAGCTATGAGGAACATCTGCTTCCATCATTATTATTCAAAGGAAATTCAAAGGAAATTGGAAATAATCTTCATTGAAATTCTGTAGCAGACATCAATCGTGAAATTTTATAATAAAATTTTGCTAAGACCAGAATGACTTTTCAATTAAAATGTGTATTTTATTAGTATACAAAAAAAAATCACCATGTTCATTTGTTGCCATGATACCATGCCACCAAGGAATCTTATGACACTTTAAGTACAAATGCAATTGTTATCAAATAGATTGTCATGGATCTCAATCAACTTCAACTTCAGACATAGGTGTTCAAAGAAACATTGTTTACTGTCATGCCTCCAGAGTCTGAATCTGAGGAGGAAGATGAACAGCCATCAGGGAGCGGGAGAGGGGCTCCATTGGGTGTGGAGGACACTAGGGAAGGGCAAGTCAGGCTCAGCAGAACAGGGAAGAGGTAGAACAAGGGAGAAGGGTTCAGAAGAAGACCAAGGGACCTACCCTCTCTTCATCCTAGGGCATGCAGGGAAGACCAGAGAAGAGAACAACATGGGTTGCATGGCTTATGAGGGAGGAAAGGGCCCTGATTCCTTTCACAAGGTACACCCTGGAAGGGAGTTTAAAGGAGAACCAATTGGGAGGGGTGTTTGGTTTCCTGGCAACCTCCCAACTGGTTGGATTTACTGCCATGTTACTTCACCTCTGGAACTCCTTACCTTGCCCTGCCGGATTTATGACCTTATCTTGCTTTGTTGGATTTATAGTTTAAAGTTTTCTGTTTACACCATTTTGGATTGGAATATCTGCAGCCAGTGGCGGTTGTGGGTTCCTGGGAGAGTTCAGAAGGTAACCGGGACATTGGGGGCAAAGTTGGAGCTGATAAAGGGACCTCTACTTATGTGGCTGGGTTGCCTTTGTTCCATGCCCAGATCATCACATTTACTTTCAGAACTTGTATTGTTATTATGGTTGGTCACACAATAAGACAAATGTTTAGACTGGATTTGGCATTTTTCTCTACCTATCGATTCCTTACCTAGGAGCTGAGATCCAAATGCTTGATAGTATTAGACGTAGAGTCATAGTTCCCCAAGACACTTTTCCAAAAAGCAACAGGGCTTCCTTTGTTTTTTCTTTGACAATGTTTTGCTTCTTCTCACTTCTCAAGAAGCTTCTTCAGTTCTCTTGGATGAAAAGCAAAACTTTCTAGCTGCCTTTTGGAAAAGCACCTTTGAGACAATGATGGAGAATCTCCATAGACACACAGAATCATAGAATCATTTTTACTTCTATTTACTTCTATTTGTGATTTTATCCTGTTCTTTCTCTTCTATTCTGCTGTCTCCCAGTACTGACACATCCACTATTCTGTCTTTTTTGACAATTGTTAAGCCTGGAGTGTTATGTGCTGACACTTTTCTATTTGAATTCAAAAGTCCAAAGGCACTTTAATTTCTTCATTTTATATTATTTTGTCTATTTTGTCATTTCACCAATTTGTATTTCCAAGCAAATGGCATTTTTTGCAGATATTTCAGTGCACCCTTGCTGTTACTTTATTATACCATTGCTTGTAGTACGTCCATGCAATCTTCTTGCAGCAGCTAGCCAGATAGTTTACCATTTTTTCAGTTTCTGTGCAGAAATGGTATTTGCTTTGTTGTTATCTTCTCAATTCTGGCTTTGTATGCACTTGTTTTTAAGACTTAGTCTTGTGCAGCCAGAATTAGCTCCTCTATCTCTTTCTTCAACTTTTCTGCTATTAGCTATTGCCAGATTTTGTTATCCCCTATACCCGTGTGTATGTATGTGTGTGTGTGTGTGTGTTTGCCATGCCATGTAATACTTTACCTTGTACATCTATTTTTGTCATGCATGAATGATGGGGACACATGTAAAGCTCCACTTAAACTGATTTATTGCTCATCTATGCATAGGAATCTAGTCTAATAAATCAACTATTTTGTTTCTCAGTTAGAGTTAATGGAATTCAAGAGGGATTAGACTTAGTCTGCTTGTGGCAACATAGAGAATCTAAGCTGATTCCTCTTTTGATTCCACCCCCAGGCTCTGCTATTCCTTCTTATATACTTTTTTATTCTTCCTTTGGTCTTTCTTGTAGGCCACTTTGGTCTGTCTAATATTCAGTAAACCTTTCAAATAGCTTCACTGCATCATCGTCACTGTCTTCCAATGTCTTTTTTTTTCAATTGTGTAATATACTTGCAATATTCTATGCCAACCTATGCTCTTTGGTAAGTAACATCTGCCAACATCGCTGCATGGATGAAGGGCATGATTCATTGTCATTATTTTTCTGGTCTTCCTATCCAGGGTTTTCATTCTGCTTGAGTCCAGACCATTATTCCAACTGTATATCTAACGACTACAATTGCCCAAGTGTTAATCTCCTTGATGGTACTTCCTTCACTGAATTTGGACTTTAGGATCTATTTTACTCTCACAACTAATTTTTTTTACTTTGATTTGCATTATGTTATCATATCATATTGAAGGTTCCTCAGATATTTGTAATGATTGTCTACATTCAGATACTTGATGTAATTTCTATAAGACACCATGATTCTTTTATTTTCACTATTTTTTCCTGCTGATAGTGTGGATGGCACATTTGTCCAGCCTAAACTCAACAATCTTGGTTGCATATACAAATGGTGTTCAGCAGTAATTCTGTTTTCAGATTATGCTTTTCCATATAGCCTCAGATAATATAATGGAGTTGGAATAACCTGGCAGATGATTTTGATGTTTGATACCATGGTCTGACTTAATCTATACTGTTGACAGAGGAATTGGTGCATTGGCAAACAATAGTGATGATAGTAAGTCTAGAAAGAATTTTCTCTTGATATTAACCTCCCAATCTACAAGCTTTGACCAGCAACTGGGCCTTCCTCTGTGCTATTAATCTTTGTGCAAAGCTTCTAATGGTTCTACTGACTCCTATTATTTTTAGGAAATTGATTATCTAGTCATGTGGCAGAGAGTCAAATGGTTTCTTATAATCACTTCAGGCTATACTCAAGACAGTCTTCCTTCTCTTACAGTTTTCCAAAATCATTTCATCCTTTACTTTTGGACTGCATCAGCTAATACACCAACTATGGAATAGAGTAGAATATAATTCTTTATTGGCCAAGTGTGATTGAACATACAAGGAATTTGTCTTGGTGCATATGCTCTCAGTCAGTGGTGGGATTCAAATTTTTTTACTACCAGTTCTGTGGGCATGGCTTGGTGGGCATGGCAGGGGAAGGATACTGGCAATCCCCATTCCTTCCCCACTCTGGGGAAGATTACTGCAAAAATCTCATTCCCCTCCCCACTCACTAACCTGCTTTCCAGCACTGTCCAAAAGAACCCACCCAAACAGCTGGGACTTGGGAGGCAAAGAATAGATGGAAGCGGGGCCAGTCACAGGTGGATTTTACTGGTTTCTCCGAACTTCCTCAAATTTTTTGCTACTGCTTCTCCAGAACTGGTCAGAACCTGCCTGATACCACCTGTGTTTTCACGCGTACCTTAAAAGAAAGAAACATTCATCAAGAATTTCATAAGGTACAAACACTTAATAATAACCATACGATACAATAAGCAATTAAATTATATTAGGAAACATGTCAAAATCATTAGGAATTCTAAGCAACAAGGCTACAGTCATACAGTCCTAAGTGGGAGGAGATGGATGAAAGGAAGTATAGGAGGATTATAGTAACAGTAATGTAGACTTAGTAATAATTGGACAGTGTTGAGGAAATTATTTGTTAACAGAGTGATAGCGTTTGGAAAAAATTGTTCTTGTATCTAGTTGTTCTGTGTGTAGTGTTTTTATATACGCATCCTTTGAGGATAGGAGTTGAAACAGTTTACGTCCAGGATGTGAGGAGTCTGTAAATATTTCACAGTCCTCTTTTTGATTCATGCAGGTCCTCAATGGAAGGCAGGTTGTTTTTTCTACAGTCCTAATTATCTCTGAAGTCTGTGTCTTTCTTGTTGGGATTGCGGAACCAAACCAGACAGTAATAGAGGTGCAGATGACAGATTCAATAATTCCTCTGTAGAACTGTATCAGAGCTCTCTGAGCTTTCTGAGTTGGTGCAGAAAGAACATTCTTTGTAGTGCTTTTTTTGATGACGGTTTTTTTTAGATGTTAAGGTATCCATGTTTAAGGTCTTGTGATATGATAGAACCTAGAAATTTGAAGGTCTCTACTGTTGATACTGTGTTGTCTAGTATTGTAAAAGGTAGTTGTATGGGAGGGTTTCTCCTAAACTCTACCATCATTTCTACAGTTTTGAGTGTGTTCAGTTTCTGATTGTTCCAGTTGCACTATGAGGCAAGTTGTACAACTCCTGTCCGTATGCAGATTCATCGTTGTCTTGAATGAGACTAATCACTGTTGTATCATCTGCAAACTTTAGTATTTTAACAGATGTATCATTATCAATCTGAAAACTATTGGTAAGTAGCAGTGGTGGGATTCAAAATTTTTTACTACTGGGCGTGGCTTGGTGGGTGTGGTGGGCGTGGTGTGGTGGGCATGGCAGGGAAAGGATACTGTAAAATCTCCATTCCCTCCCTCCCCACTCCAGGGGAACGTTACTGCAAAATCCCATTACCTCCGTACCCCACTAACCTGCTTTCCAGCTCTGTTCTCCTATGCAGGGCAACAAGAGAAGACCTAGCCGATCAGCTGGGAGTTGGGAGGCAGCGAATAGATGGAGGTATTTACTAGTTCTCCAAACTATTCAAAATTTCCTTTACTGGTTCTCCAGAACTGGTCAGAATCTGCTGAATACCACCTCTGGTAAGTAGGCAATTGTCCAATGCTGCCCTTTTTGCTGGATCTTTCATTATCAGATAGGTTTTGCAACATGCAAAGTAACTCTATTTTCTAATTCATGAGAAGTATTCTTAATATTTTAATACAATTTGGCTTAACTGGTCTGTATCCAAATATGAAGTAATAGTATTAAGAGTTGCATTTGATCCTCATTGCTAATGATATCTGTCTTGAAATTAAGCATGTAATATATTACCAGAATAAATTAAAGAAAAATAATTAGAGGCAAAACAGCCTATGCCTAACTCTTATGAGGCAACACAGTGTTTTGCATAGAAAGGCAGTGAGGTTGAAAGTGATAGTGAGGTTGGGGTGATACTATTCTTCCAGTTTTGGGTTGCTAGAATAAGCATAAGCAATGTCATCCAAAGTTTTTAGCAATTTTAAATGGCAACCAGTACAGTTCACAAAGTAGGAGTGTTATACAGACATCATTACTGCTTATGTCACCATATTCTAGATTAATTAATGTTTCCAGATCATCTTCAATAACACATAGCCTTATAGGAAATGTATCACAACAATCAATAGTGCAAAGGTTTTCCTGGGCACGCTAATATCTGTACTTCAAGAAGAAGCTCTTTGAAACCAATATAAACCATCTTAGAAAATAAGAATGGAAAAGATTGTGGCCCAGTGCTTGGTGAGTATATAGTTGTTATATACCAATTATATAGTAGTAGCAATAGCATTTAGATCTATAGACCACTTTTATGTGCTTTTATGGCACTTTCTAGTCAGGAAAGTGCTTTTATGGCACTTTCTAGTCAGGGTGGCAAACTGGGGCTGGATCTGACCCATGGGATATTTAGATATGACTCACAGAGCCACCCTGAAAACAGTGAAGGACCAGCCTATGGTGCTTCTTCCAGCAAAAACGGAGCTCAGGAAGGCTGCGTGTGGTCCTCCCAGAATCTGTTTTTGGCCACAACGGCCTCCTGCAGTCCTCTGCCAGCAAAAACAGATCTCCATTTTCACTGGCAGAGGGCTTCAGGATACCATCACAGCCAAAAATGGGGGCCAGGGTGCCCCCAACATGAGTGACTGAGCCGACACATGGCAACCTGGTCACAGCAAACCCAGCCACCTGAGGCCAAACATAACACTGATGCAGCCTTCAATGAAATCAAGTTTGACACCCCTGCTGTACGTGGTTCACAGAGTGAGCATATTGCCTCCCAAAATCTGGGTCCTCATTTTACCAACTTGGAAGGATAGAAGGATGAGTCAACCTGGAGCCAGTAGGATCAAATCTTGGCACTGGGCAGACTTAGTCCGCAACACTGCATTCTGTGCCACCACGGCTCCATATATCCTCTTGCCATCCCTTATGCTTGTGATTAGAGAGGGAAGACTATGGAAAGAAAGAAATTATACTGTAACATTAGAGAAAGACACTAAAATAAAATGCACTTGTATTTGTAGTTCTTTTTAACTTTCTCATTTCTTTCTCTTTTCTAATTTTTTCTTTGGATTTTCCCCCACTTACTTATTTTGTTTCTTTACTTTCCTTACTTTTATCTTTCAGAATTTGTATTTTGTTTTTACTAATTCAGGAGGTCAGATCATTGCCTGGTGGTGAATAAATATTGTTTGTAACTCTTCAGGTATGATTTCAGTTATTTGTGAACAGGCAGGCCCTCCATAATGGCTATTACCTACAATGTATTCTTATAATTCCAAATAAAAAGTCCTGAAAGGTTGCTAAAAGTTTGAATCTAAGATAAGAGTATATTAAAAATCCCTGATATTAACTGATTGCATCACAGACATCTCCCACTACAACCACAACCAATTCCACAATGGTTATTCCAATTTCTCTTTAGCTTCTACATTATCTTGAGAACCAAAGATACTTGCTTTCAAGACTTTAAGGAAAAGTAGCTCAACTAATAGTTTTGGGTGGTTAAGGAAAACAGTGCCCCATATGGGCAGATGCTTTTGACCAATTATGTTACTTTGAAATTGGGTCTTTCTGCTTGTTCCCCATTAAGTGGGGAAACTATTTCACACTGTAATACAGATGATATAAACACATGTACATACACATACACTCATACACATGCTAAACTCATTGAATCATTCAATATTAGTTATATTTTTATCTTATTAAAGTTACT
This sequence comes from Laticauda laticaudata, assembly GCA_004320025.1. Taxonomy (NCBI): domain Eukaryota; kingdom Metazoa; phylum Chordata; class Lepidosauria; order Squamata; family Elapidae; genus Laticauda; species Laticauda laticaudata. Next base: position 17,572 of record BHFT01004290.1, read on the forward strand.
ATTTTTTTTCAATGAAGTCAATGGGACTTTGCCTTGTTCCGTTGCCCTGAAACTATCAATAATTTTTGCAATGTTCAACAAATGTGATAACAGTTTTACTATGTGCCCAGATTCCAACGTGATAAAAAAAAGATCAGATAAATTACTATGTGATGACTCACCAATAAACATTAATTGAAATGGTCTTGTAAATAATTGAGAGATCCCATGTCATTTTTTTAATACAATAAATGGTGGTGATTTTGATCCTAAGACTCATTGTACCAAGTAATAAAAAGAGATAATAAGGGGAAATGACACCTAGTTGTATTGCCACGGAAGTTGCCTGTTGAATCTTGACCTTGATGAATTTCTACATCATGCAGTTAAACCAAAGCTCTTCATAATGACATATTTCATGTGTTTGTTAGTTTGTTTTGCTATAGCAGACTGTTATAGTTGTTTTCTGCAATCTGTCACTATGAACAGTATTGGATTTGATTTGGGTAGAGAGACCTGACAATTCTCTGTGTGCTGTGTGTTATTTCTACTGTGAGGAGCACTGCATGCATCTGTCACAATACATTTAATAGGTACAATTCAGAGTATTGTTTGTTTGCTGTAACAATTTAGCAAGACTACCTCTATAGAATTTAAGATCATTTTTCAGCAGTAGGCAAAGGATTTTGTATTCTGTCAGGCTTCTCAACTTGGTAAGCTCAGTGTACTAATATTCACATGTAACTGAACAATTATGCCTTGGAGCTGTTTTTTCCCCTCCTCATCTGTTAACATTTGTTATTCTTGATACTTTCACTATTACATACTGAATTTGTGGGTTTATTTAGTTGCATTTAATTAAGTTTTATTACCTATTTATGGATACAAAGTGACTCACAAGTTGAAGGAAGAATGAGAAAAAAAGTCAATATAACTCTATCATTTCCAACATATATAATCTACAGTGAGCAAATTTTGTTCAGAGAAAAGTTTGACACTTCCTTTCATTAAAATACTATAGCTGAGATCCCACCTACTTATTGATATGTGTAGGACAATATAGGTATGGAATGTTTTGTTAGGGTTCTCAGCCGTACCTCACAAAGAAATCAATTACAGAGAAAATGCTTCTGGACTGTGGTTGTGTTTTTGTAATCAATAGAGCGCCATGTCTTCAGCTTCTATTGAATTGGGTTTACAAAGCTCTTTTGTTCTCACCTGACTCAAAGAGAAATCACTCATGGCATCATGGATCTTAGCTAGCAAAGACTGCATGAATCAAAAAGGTAAAACATTCAGTCTCTGGGGAGGGTACCAGCTGCCTCATTGATTCAGCACAGTTCTTGGCCAATTCTAAAGGAGCACTGGCATAATTTCCAGGGAGAGAGAAAATAATAAGAGTCCATTAGCCTAGCTGTTACCAAGGAGAAATAGGGTGTATGGCCTAAAACAAAAAAAGAAGTCCATAGTAGGAGTTTGGCTGTCAACACTCAACACACAAACACAAAAATGTTTGAGTATTCTGTGTCAAAATCCTATGGTCCAAGAAAGAAAAAAAAAACATATTTTACATTTCAGCATAGAAACTGGTGTTAAGAAATTGCCAGTAGCTCACTGTAATTCAGTTCTTCCCTTATTATCTCTATAGTTGTAATCTGCTTTTTGGGGGGAGCATTATCAGCTGAGTTTTAAAAACCAAAGCAATAAAATAATAAAATAAAAGATAAAACAAATATCACTAGGTAGATAGGCAAGCAGAGCTGATGTAGGGGTTCCTTAGTTTTCTCTAAGCCTGGCTGTTTTCATCACTCAATCTAGGTAACAAAGTCATTGCTAGTAAGGAATGCTCTGTTTTTATCTTAGTGGCTTGCCCTGTCAGTTTTGGTGAGAATGGTCATAGAGGTTCTGTGTTTGGGCTGTTTATTGTTGGGTCCTTTGAAAGTTCCTAGATTGAGACATTGTTTACTTGACTGTTGGTCTGATCTCAATCTTTGAGTTAATCTATGCTCATCTGGATGCTAATTGCTGCTGGGGAGGTGATTTGGTCTTTTTGTTCCCTTTTCTGGGCAGGAGGCTTGTTGACTGTCTCTTTTGTATTGTGTACAAATAAAACTAAAATCTTATGGTATCTCTGGACAACTGCATAACTGGATGGAAGCATTCTTGTCAAATAAAATTGGGAGTGTCTTATCAAATTGTGTACCTGTCAATAGTGATGTCCCCCAAGGCAGTGTTCTAGGACAACTCTCTTTCATACTCTACTAAAATACTTCTGTAATCATATTAGAGCAACTGCAATTAATTTTTGCTGATGCTGTAAAAACTGTTCATACACAGACAATACTGCTACCTTCAAAAAAGATCTTGACTATGTATCTGAATGGTCAAACAATGGCAACTTCAAATCTCAACAAATAAATCTCTGTCTTACATATTGGCAAAAAAAAAATCAGAAAATAAAATACAACTGAATAGGCAAGATCTTGATGATCCAAGCTCTGTAAAGGACCTTTGGAATACTCATCTCTAATGATCTAAGTGCTAGAGCCCACTGTAACTACATAGCCAAAAAAGCTTTAGAGTTGTTAACCTAATCTTACATAGCTTTTTCTCTGATAATATTACCCTAATAACTACAGCATATAAAAATTTGCTAGACAGATACTCGAATACGAATCATCAGTCTGGAACCTACATTATGTATATGATATTAGCACAGTTGAGAAAGTCGCAGAAATATTTCACAAGAAGAATTCTCCATCCTCTACTCGTTGTAGAATAACTTATGCCACCAGACTTGAAAGTTAGACCGAGAAAACCTTGATATTACGCCATCTTGGTCTGATCTAAGTATGGTTATAAAAATCATACATTGCAATGTCCTACCTGTCAATGAATATTTCAGCTTCAACCATAACAACACAAGAGCACACAACAGATACAAACTCAAGGTTAACCGCACCAAACTTGATTGCAGGAAATACGACTTCAGCAAACAGAGTGGTCAATGTCCTGAACTACTCAACTCACTCAAACTCAAAGTTTGACTCAGAACTCAAAGTTTCTTCCCCAAACCCCAAAAACTTTAACCTTAGACTCTCTACTATTGACCTCACCCTTTCCTAAGAGGTCTGTTACGGGTGTGCATAAGCGCACCAACGTGCCTACCATCCCTGTCCTATTGGGTTTCTTTTATATTGTTTCTTTTATTTTTCTTATATGTACCCATTTCATGTATTCATAACTATGTATATACTTATGCCTATTCTCTTGTAAGCAATTGACAAATCAAATAAATAAATAAGATCTATTTATTTGTAGATGGCTAATTTGTCAGAGTTTCTGGAAGCTTTTTGCCAATCTTCTAGAAATTCCCTTGTACTTTTGGACTTGGCTTGGTCTATGATGGTCAGAGTTTCCCAATTGAAACTATGGTTGAATCATACATTGTAAAACTAAAGAGGCTTCATCATGTCTTCTGACTGTTAGTTGGTATTCATGGAAGTGTTCTGCCAGTCTTCTGCCTGTTTGTCCTATATAGTACTGTTGCAATCATTATATTGTAGATGACACCTATTTGTTTCTTCTAGGGATGCTGGATGTTCTTGATATATACTAGTATTATTCTTTTTAAGGTTGAGTTCTCATGAATTGGCTTGAGTGGTCAGGTACTTTTGATCAACAGGAGTATTATATAAATTATATGTGTATGTTTACATATGTGTGTATGTGTACATATGTGTTACAGTATGTGTATATATGTATGTATATATGTCTCTCTCCCTCCCTACCCCCCCTCTGTGTACAATTGCTGCACTGTTCTAAGTCAGGGAGAACATCATAGAAATAAATGAAAATCTACAAAACGAAAATTTGATTTCTTCCAAAAGAAGCCTTCTCAGACAAGCATATTGGGGGAAAAAGTCATTTTTAAATGGAAAATGAGTCTGTTTTTTAGACCCAGCTGTGGGCAACTAACTCATTAATAATCTCATCACTCTGCCTACATTGTTTCCAAAATCATTTCTTGAACATTTCCATGAAAACAAGCTCTTCAGTCTTTCTATTTTGGCACACAAGACATTTGATTAAAGAAGGCACTTATTTAAAGTTGGTTTTTTGCTTCTATTTTTAATCCATTGAAAAGGAGTCAGAACGAGCACACGTGTTTCTTTCTTACAATCTATGACTGCATTTGGAAAAGAAGAAAAAATAGTATTAAGTTAAAAGAATTAGCTGACTGATGGAGGGACTTGGAGTAGGGGACAGAGTGTATCTCAGCTATAGACCAAAGTTTTAGCTGAAGAAAGTCCCAAATTAAAATTCAAATATTTGAAGGCTGCTATTAATGCGTTCTGCGAGAAAAGGTGAAATACTGATTCTGATAATTCAAAAACATTGTGTTTTCCATTGTACTGAACTCTTAAAAGTAAATTTGCACCAGTTTTATTTTCAATTCTGAATTAACTGAATTTAGATGTTGCATTGTTTGGTCCCATGGCTTTTCTGAAAAAATATTTTTGGCTGACCTCAATATTATCACTTCAGTTCTTATGTGCATTAATATTAAAAATATTTCATATCACAGAAAAAAAACATTCCAATTTTATGCAATTAAAAATCAGCACTGAGCAGCGCTCAGCTTTTATATATCTGATCTCAAATTATTTTTTAAAATGTTTTTGATATAGCTATTCTATGATTGTGCTATGATGATGAGTACAATACCTCCAAGTGTTGTTTAATTCAATTTATTTATTTCATTTGATTATTGGCATCAAGAAAGATCAGTACTGTACAATATTTTAACATAGAATATGTTAAATTCTTTCTGCCATTCTTGTCCATTTTGTCCCATTCTTTGCATATCCCACTTACATATATTCCACTGATACATTCAATTCACATACCATATGGCAACAAGGTCTGCTAAACCATAACATACAGTGCAGTTTACAAGCCACAATGGCTGCCTCAAACCAAAAGCTATATTAAACCAAACCATATTACAGCTTACCTGAAGTCAATCAGCAAAATATTTGCATGCAGCTCACATAAGGATAAAATCATTAAGATATGAATAGTATTGGCAACTTATATAAAACTGTGGTTCAGAATTTGGACCAATGCCCCACTCATGCAGGGTATAGAAAAAGCAGGTGGTTTTCAGAACTGTAACTTCAAAAGTGTGGAAAGGTCATCACTGAATTTTTGTTAGTCTTTTACACAAATATGAAAACCCAACATAGATTCATGGATGGCTAAATCACAATTCATATTAGGAGAAATGATGGATTGGAAATAATCAACAGAGCTTCCAAACGATTAGGTGAAAAAAACTGCAATGCTTTAGAATTTATTACATATTTCTTTTTTCTTTCCTATTTGAGTTAAGCACAATCTTCTACTTTCAGATTCAGATACTCGAGAATTATATGAGATTCAGATTAATAGAGTTGGAAGGGACCTTGTAGATCAACTAGTCTAACCCACCACCACGCAGGAAAACCTATTTCTGATAGATGGCAGTCCAGTCTTTTCTTGAAAATTTCCAGTGATGAAGTTCCCACAGCTTCTGAAGGAAAGCTGTTCCATTGGTTGCTTGTTCTCACTGTCAGAAAATTTCTCCTTATTTCTAGATTGAATCTCTCTTTGATCAGTTTCCATTCATTATTCCTTGTCTGGCCTTCAGGTGCCTTGGAAAATAGCTTGACCCCTTCCACTCTGTGGCAGCTCATCAAATATGGGAACACTGCTATCATGTCTCCCCTGGTCCTTCTTTTCACTAGGCTAGCCATGTTAAGTACTTGCAACTGTTCATTGCATGTTTTAGCCTTAAATGTTGAGGATTGGAGTCCAAAATACTCTCATCAGTTCATAGTATTTTTTCACTAGTGAGCTGTATGAGCACAACATGCATGTGTATTGCTTTCCAAAGTGTTGTTTTCATTTTACATTATTCCTGATATTTGGAGAAAACAGAGTATGCAGTGAACAATGTGCAATCTATTGTTCTCCAAATATCAGGAATAACCTGGCTAAACACAGTGGGATCAGTCTGTTTCCTTCAGTGACCTTTGCAATGTAGGAATCTTATTGCAACTAAGATTTATATGCCAATAACATGCCTTTGAAATATAGTTGCATCAAATTGTGGGGGAATTAATATCAATACCAAAACACACCAAGGCATCCCTTTATTTATGTATAGAAGGGAAGGTTTCTATAAAACATACTATTTGATGATATACTGGCATTTTTGTTTACCTTTATTGGAATTGTTGCTTCTTTCATAAGAAAATAACCTTTGTATAAATAGCAATAGAATAGCAATAGCATTTAGACATACTGCATTTGCTGCTCTATAGCACTCTCTAAGCAGCATATAATGTAAGCATATTGCTTGACAATCTGGGCCCTTGTTTTACTGACCTTGGAAGGATGGAAGGCTGAGTTAACCTCAAGCTCTGTCAGGATTGAACTCCTGACTAGGGACAGAGTTTGCCTGCAATACTGCATTCTAACCCAGGGCTCCTCTATCTGCAAGGTAGCTATCTGGAAAATATATTTTCCATTCAATACAGCCAAGAGGTATATTCAGAGACTTCATAATATTTGAAAACCAAAATATATTTAATATTTTCATAAATAATCACTCCTACCAATTCCATTACATATTATGTAACTTCCATCTCATGAATTATTCAGTTCAGTCAAGGGTGCTTACTCTGATACATAAAGAAAATTTTGAAACAAAAATATTATTATTGAAGAGAGTATTTGGAAGAAAAGTATTCCCTCAGATCTCAGTCAGATGTTTCTATACTTATTTTTCTTTCAAATTGGACAGTGATATTTCATAACCAATCAGATTTGATTAAGGCATGATTATTATCAATAAAGTTGTGGAGATTATGAATTCTACAGCATAGTTTTAATATTAACATTTTTGATACATATATTGTGCACCTATTGACTGCAGTTAGATAATCGTATACTTAAATAATAAACCAGAATATGAATAAGTTCATAGCAGCAACTCCAGCAGTTTGTTCTGCCTTCAAATCAGACTTGATTTCTGGTAACTACATGAAAAAGTCCATATAATTTCCTAAGCAGCATTTTTGGAAATAATTTCCATTGCTTTATTCCTGGGCCTAAAGAATGTAACTGGCCTAAAGTCACCCAGCTAACTATTATGTTTAAGTAACGCCTGGAACTCAGATTTCTTTGTTCTTACTCTAGAAACTCATGGCCCATGGGCTAGATGCCACATATGCTGGTCACACCAACTCCCAGTTTAGCAAAGGGGGGAAAAGTTGTGATGCATCATACATCACATAATGACAACATGACACTGCGAGTTTGACACCCCTGGTTTAGAAACTACTAAACAGATTCCTTATAACAAATCATAATATTCATTATATAGCAACCACAAAGTTATGACTATTAGTTGGAATGACATGCTAAAATCCTAAACCTAAGTTTGAAGTTGAAGAGTATAGCTGAATATACTTATGATTTTAATAAGACACATTTTTAAACAAATTAGAAAGTTTCTAATTTCTTTGAAAGCCAGTATAAAAGGTGAGAAAATGACTTGCATTATATTCTTATCTTGATTTGTCAAGCTAAAGGCTAGGTCACACTGGCCGACGGATGCAAAACGTATGCAAAAAGAACACAGCGGACGAGCAAAATTTCGGGGGTGGCTCCATCCGTTGTTATCCGC
>BHFT01004291.1:0-43817 GCA_004320025.1 Laticauda laticaudata
TCATAAAGAAAAATTATCCTGCATTTGTTCTATTCTTATTGAATTTCTTCAAGGTTTTCTATAAAAGGAGAGAACTTTGCAGAAATCTTCATTGGTCAACTGTGATGTTCTTGAGCACGCTTAGTTATAAGGAGCAGATGTTAATTCCTATTTTTCACACCTAGCCTTAAAATTGTCCATGGAGCTCTTTTCTGGTTCTAAGAACCATCCCCATGGCCAAAGTGATGCCAGGCCGCAAAGCACTAAACGTTATTACATTACATCCCAGGTGAACAGGTCATAAGGGAAGTGCTTTTATTAAGCAGTTTTTTTTTTTCAGCCAGCAAATTGGAAAGAAGAATAGCATAAAACAAAAAGACCAGCTGTTACCAGCCTGCACCACCTTCAACAATAAAGAAACTCAAAAACATTGCCATGGAATGTGGATCTTTGCCTTAAAAAATTCCTCTTCCAGGGAAGAAAACAATGGGAAAGGCAAAAAAAATGTAGGATAGATTTTGTCTCAGAATTATACAAAACAAAGAGACAACTTGGATGGTACAAAACATTAGTGCTGAGCCCTTTTTTAAGTGAAAAGATTCATACTCTGGAGTTTTATAAAGTCAAATGTACAAACATTCACTCTGAGAATGAGGTTGGTATGGTTGATATATTAGCAGATTTAGGTCCTAATTTTTTTATCTGAAGAGTAAACATATGCATCAGAACATTTCAACCATAGCAATAAAATTATTAGCCTAAATATCTAGTATAAAACCATCATGTTGATATTAGGAACAAATTAGGAAAAATACAAACAATTTAGTCAACAAATCAGTTAAATGATGAATAATTTCGGTTAATGAGATGCATAACACAGCTTTTGGTCACAGTTACTCTAATGCCTTGTTTATGCTCAAGTAAATGTAGTAGGAGCTACTACCGTAGAACGTTTCCTTTTAATGCAGAACTTGAGGGATGTTGATATCTCTCTGTATCGAAGCCCACACAGATAAGGTAACAAAGCCTTGGGCAAAGTAATCAGGACATTACAAACTATCATAGACACCCAAATTCCTGTCTGTGGCCCAATTACAGCATTGGCATAAAGGAGTGACTCCACTACAACAGCCAGAAGAGGAGAGAAATGAAAGAATAGGATAATGTGATGCATTATGAATGTCACACTGGCTCGAGAGAAAATGCTTCTCCATATTCCTGATTGCTTTGTTTTAAAATACAAGACCATGTAACCACAAAGAATGAGGCTCAGACAGATAAAAAGGGCAGACACAGACAGAATGTAGCAGAATTTCATGGCATCATTTCCTTGTAAAGTCATTGCCAGTATTATTGGAACGGAACAGTTTTCTACTGGACATTCCCCAGAGTCTTGAGTGATGTGTAGTATTAGGAAAACAATCCCAGGGAAAATTCCAGAGCAGATCCATAGAAACAGAATCATTTTTTTTGCTCGGGAATAAGTCAGAATGGAAATATAATGCAAAGGCCACAATATGGCCAAATAAGTGTCCAGGACCATTGCTGCAGATGTTAATAAGCCTCCACAGTAAGTCATTGCTAGCAAAAATAACAGCATGATACAACCACTTTTTGAGGGGTTGAAGGTGGACATACTGAAAACTGCAGACATAGTATAGAGCAGCAGATACATCAAATCACTAACCAAAGCATTGCCCAATAAAAGGTACCTTGTTTCCTGACGTATGTTGACATGAGAAAAAATCACAAATAAGATGAAAGGAATGACCAGGATAGCTGCCAGAAGACAAATTATTGGTGGAATCAAAAACATCTTCAGTTTGAAATATGGAGGGTAGACAATCCATTCTTGCAGGCTTTTCAAAAAGGGGTTATCCTCAGAGAAGGAATCATTTAAGCGCAATTCTCTATAGAAGGAGATGTTCTCTTGCAAAATCCTTGCTGATGCACATAGAGAATAGCTCATTTCTCCAAGAAATTCAGAGTGCCAACAAACACAGGTTCTTTAATAACAAGAAAATGAGTTTTTTAATGTTGCACATTTGTGATAACAAGTAACAAACATTTTATAGAAATGTTTGCTTTGAAAACTATTTGTAGCCAACTCCAAAACAATGATTTTATTCTACAAGACTTCAAAAGTGAAACCTGAATTCCTGAAAAATTGAATACATCCTTTTCTAAAAATAAAGAATGTAATCTATAAGAAATTTCCTCACAAGCCTTAAAAAGTATGAACTAGAGCAAGCACTTGAGGAAGGAAATAAATGGGTTGCTCATCATTAAAATTTTGCTTTTGTCCTCACAGAATCATCATCACACAAGAAAAAGCAGATGGACCATTAGCATGATTAAACAGATGTGATGATATAAAAAGTACATTCTAAATATGCCAGTGTAATCAAGTTGTAAATGAATGCAAAAGACATGGTTGCTATGCTTAAGTGCAATAAATGTATTAAATCAATGTAATCGATAAAAACTGTGCTATTAGCTCATGAAATACAACTGCTTCATAATCTTTATGATTCTCTGAAGACTGCACTTGTACATTTCCATTTAATCCTTAAGAGTTGGGCAGAAGATTCCAAAGTTCAGCTGGATTATACAATGATGGAGCGCTCAAACAATTCTAATGCCAAGATGGCTGAAGCATTAAGAGGGTAGAAAAAGTGCTGTTTCCCATTGCATAACATGAAAGGGTCTTAATGTACATGAGCTCTGCTTCTGTTGCATTTGAATGCATTTGCATTGGAGCTAGCATTTCTCTCAACCAGTCTCTAAATAGGTCTTTCTCAACCAGGCAAGTATGATTAGAGCAGGGATGTCAAATTCACATTGTCATGGTGGCATCACATGACTGGAAGTTTGACTGGGAGTTTGACAGCCCTAGGCTAGAGGATCAAACCTTTACATTCTGGAATTGGTGCCCAACTAGCAGCTGACAAGTATGTGGCAAGTTATATTATAAAGCAGAAGAAGAGGTGTTGAGTCTTACTTTTCCATGCAATCACCATCCCTGGTGAGCAGTTGTTCTGGCTGATCAATGTCTTTAAGATGGGGAGCAGCACAGCGACATGTCACACACAGGAATATGGAAGCACATCAAATTGCATCCATCGCAAAAGTGTTGTCACCTCTTTAAGAGAAAAACACCAGTTTAACCCTGAAATATGAGGAATATCTGCAATTTGTTTCAGTTTTGTATTGAATGTGGTAGAAAAAAAGAGGTTACCAGCTCATGTTTTATGGTGGGCAAGTGTAACAGCTATGTGATATGTGACTCTTATTAGCCAGGATGAGATAGGATATTCATAAAATAGAAGTAGAGGATTCAAATAGTTCTTCTAAGATGATTCCAATAGTTTTTCTAAGATTTTCCATCAGTATGGTCCATCCCCAAGCCTTTATTATATTTTTTTTCTTTATGTTGCTTAAGAGAAAATGAGAACATACAATTGATTTTGCAACAAAGGGAGATGGGACACCCTCCCAGGCTACAGTAACTATTGAATAGAAATGTCTTCAAATGAAAAATTTATTTGCAAGGATGCAGCTTGATTTTGTTCCATTACCCCATGATTGTCTCCCTGTAAATTGGCCTATAGCTGTTTTGGAACAATTATATTAGTAGAGAAAGAAGGTGTTCAGTACATTAAAAAAATACTTTCTATCTTTCATGTTGCTGCCATTAGCCTGACTATTTAATTAGAAAGATATTTTGCTTCCATAAAAGACTATGCTGACCTGGGTGAATTTCTGAAGTAAACTGGGGTAAAATGTAAACAAATGGAGGGTTATTGTTCCACTTCCTGTTCCAAGTGCAAACACAAGTTGGAACTGCTATATTTAAAGACTAATATCCCCCTACTCATGCAATTCTGCTCATGTATTTAATTTATCTTAAGTATTTTTATGAGTTCCTGATATTAAGAAATATTAAGGTTGATGTGTCCAACAGATTACTGTTTCAGTGCTGGCCTCAAAACTCTGTAAATCCTTTCTTTCATATGTGCCTGGATTTTGAACAATAAACACTATATTTAAATATGTTTTCAGCTAGATTTATAAATGGTCTCTGTGGTCTAAACCCTTTTGTAATTCAAGCTGGAAAAATCATTGTAATTAATACTAGAAATAATTATTATAAAAACTTGCATTTATGGTACTTGACTCCCTTTGAACTGAACAACATTTATGCCTAAACAGATTATGTATCAGGAAACAGTTTTGTGCATATTTGAACTATACCCTTAAACATTTGACAATACTTTTAAATTATTTAGAATAGTTCGTTTCAGGTTAATGACAATTAATTTGAATCTTATAAAATTAGCAAATATGTAATTATTTAAATATAGAAAAGTATGTCTACCCCTTCTTAAAGTTTTGCAATTGACAAAAAAGACTCAAAGTTATTGATAGTTGCATGCAGTTTAGTCCATGTCATGGTTGATATTACATTTCTTGCATTATATATGTTATTTGTATAAACAATAGCAATTATTTCTTTAAAAAATCCCTAATGAACAGATTGAAGCACATCTTAACAAGGAACATAATAACCAGCTATTATCGTTAAACAGCTTTAGTTAATAAAATATGTTAAAAACTCTATTAGTTATTGCCTTTGAAAATCAGTCTTACAAACTCTGTGTGTGTGTGTGTGTATGTGTGTATGTGTGTGTAATTATCAGAGAACAACACTATATTTTATTATAGCAGTCAATATTCATCAGCAACTACACAAATAGCTTATAAAAACCTCCCTGTTCTAAAATTGGATACATGTAAACATTTGAAATCCATGCAGAGAGTGACATCTAATACCTGAAGACACTGAAAGATTGGTTAAAAAAAGGAAAGGGAGGGGGGAAGAGAGGGGGAGGAGCAAATCCCAGGAAAGAAAAGAAATCAGCTCTTACGAGTCTTGAATATATTTCATGAGCTTCTATATAAAGACAACAACCTTAGTAAAAAGGATGTAGTAATAAGGATTTCTGCAGCTGGCGTAATAAGACATGGTAAGTGTGATCTTTTGTTGCTTTAGCGGATTGCTACATTTTGGTGCAGGGGTGTGGTGTATTTATTTTTCTTTGTCAGTGCTAGAGTGTTTCAGATTATTTTGAATGAATTGCTTGGCACTGTCCCTTTTTGATATTTTCAACATGCACACATTCTTTGTGTAGAAACTGAACAGCAAGATGATGAGATCTGGTAGGTTAAATACTCTGTGCCCTTGTACAACAGATTGCTATATCTAACCAGTAATGAAATGTTGATTTTCTCTCAGGTGAATGCAAGCAAGTCGTGGAGTGGGGGGAGGCTTTTCCCTCTGTAGACAAGCTAGAGATTGGATGCTATATTATATGTTGCATGCCATGCAAGTTTCCTTAAGGTATGAAGGAAAACAAGAACAACACATCCCTCAGCTTTCGACATCGGGAGGAGAGGCAGAGACATTTATAAATAATTGGTGCAGACTTTTCACACAAGAGGCATCTTGATGTGAAATCAATTAATCCCTCCCCCACATTCCAGTGTACAGTTCCTTTTCAATTGGCCATTTTCACAACTGCAGCAAATGAGTAATTTACTGCAACTCTTCTTTAGATGGCTGGTCAGGGTACCAGATAAGGCACTATCCATTGTGCTGATCATCTAGAAATAGGGCCATGCATGTAAAGAAAGAAAAGAGGGAAAGAGCAATGCAGGTGCTGCTATTACATATTTTACTTTTCAAGGAGAGAAGTGAAGATGTTGCCACAAAGGTTTTTTTCAAACTACATAACCGCAATCATTTAATTAAATTGTTGTTTACATCTTTTTACATTTCTACAAAGATTAATACTTGTACAAACATGAAAGCTTAACAGTTTAAGAACTGGGTTTTTTTAATGGATATTCTGTTTGTTTGAAAATGATCCAAAAGGATTTCAGATGTTTTGATCCATCTGTGAGAAAAGCAGGGGCTGTCCTATAGCAGTTGAAATGAAAATGTTGATTTACCAAAGAGAGAAAAATGATAAGAAGACCAATGAAATTAAAAAGAACTTCTGCTTTATGGAAGGATAATTGTTTTTAAATGTATGGGAAGTTTTATTGACAAAGTTTGTTTAGTAGATATGCACACTTACCCAAACATACAACTCCTTTATTTGATTGAAAAAACTAAGAATGCAAAGCTAGGGAATTGTAGAAATATAAACATCACTTAATATAAAGCATCTCTGAGGGTCCTGTGGAGGAGCCAAGGGGAGGGGAGTGTCCATGCTTCAGAAACAAGCCATTCCAGAGGAGGGAAGCTGCTATAGAGAATATTATATTGACCTGTAGTATGTATTAAACTTACAATAAATAACAATCACAAGCATTCATTTGTTTAGTTTAAATCAATGGGAATGATTGGAATCACAATTACACAGTTACAATTACCACTGTAATTTGAATATGAATTTGAAATCACTACTGATTTCAAAGGGAATTATATAAGCATAAGTCTGTTGGAATCCAATACCTACCTTTTGTCTAATATGTTGTGAATTAAGATAAAATTGTGGACTTAATTATGGTTTCCAAAATGAACTGAATGTTCATAAACAATAGCTAACGTACATTTATACATGTGCCTAGCTACTCTAAAAAAAGAACAGTGCTATTTACAAGAACATATTTCAGCTAGAGTAGCCATCTGGTTTCAAGAAAGTCATGCTGAAGTAGAAGGGATTTTGGATTATCAATGGGTGGCTAACATGAGCTTTTAAAAAAGATACATTTAAATGTTTAGTGACCTGACAACCTTTATTAAGTCTAGCATGCTTCATTGATAGAAATACATTGCACAAAAAACTCAGGTATTCTACAAAGCAACACTAAAATATTAGAGTCACAAATTTTAAAGTATGTAGTAAATATATCAGCAGAGACAAGAGAATTAGGAGAAACATTTGATCAATTCCACTTGATCCTGCCAAGTCACTATTAATATCTGGATTGGATTTGGAAATAATGTATGAACAATTGTTCTTCTTAAACCCTTGACATTTTAGATGTGAGAACAAAGGAAAGGGTTTATTTTCTTTTACTTAGTTCTTGAGAAACTTGAAAGAAATGTTGTTTCTTTACTTAAACAGGTTTGTTTTTACAAATCTGAAATTCCGATTGTAGATAAAATATCATAGAAAGGTAATGTTCGGTTTCCATCAAAGGTAATGTGGTAGATACCCTTTAAGTTTTATTCTATTTTTCTAATTATAGGACCAGCTGTGATGGAGTTCAAAAGAGGAAAAACTTTCATAAAATCTAGCATGCACCTGACTCATGAGAAACTACCTTTAGTGCACATAAATCCTAGAGAAAAGGATAATGTCAAAGCAGACATAAAAGAGAAGAGCCAGCCTGATGCTGACATTCAAAAAGCAACTTTTTCTGCAGATAAAAATGGCAGTTTTTCCAACAGATTAACAAAAGCTGGCTCTAGTGAGAGTATACTGTTGCTACCCCAATCTTTCTACAAGCCTGTTAAGAAAAGCAAAACCCATGACTGTGTTCTAGGAGGAATAAACAAAACCGAACCATGCAGTTGCGATAATGAAAATTCTGAAGAGGAACATTTAGCTTCTGAAAAAAACAAAGGGAGACTCATCAACAGTGCCAGCTTTTCTGGGCTTGGAAACACCCAACAATCTCGTGGCAAGAAAGAAACTGTGGTCAACTCAAGCCATTTTTTGAACAGCCCTCAACAGATGATTGATTACCGCAACTTTGTACCCCAAATGCCCTTTGTGCCAGCTGTTGCCAAAAGTATACCTAGGAAGAGAATTTCCCTGAAACGATCTAAAAAAGGTTTCCGAGATATCTTTCATATTAAAAAAAATAAGCCTGAGAATATTGCCTTGTTTTCAGAAAAGCAAAAAAGGGCATTTCCAGGCTACAAGTCAGAATTGGCAGGAAAATTTGGTAAATATTTATTTAAAGCTGGCGAAACCTTTTCTACTGATTGCTTGACACAAGACTTATCTGATGGTGAGCTTCAGTCTGAGTCTTCATATGAATATTCAAGTGCTTTGTGTGAAGATGTTGCTTCCCTGAAAAGCTTTGATTCTCTCACAGGATGTGGAGAAATCTTTGCAGATGAAAGTTCTGCTCATATAGAACTGGAGGTCAGCAAAGAAATTTTGTTTAGACAATCTCACCATAAAGAAAATCCTGCCATGGGTTCCTTTCAAGGAGGAGTAGAGCAGCTTGCTTCCCCAGCTCAAAATGAAGCAGCTGATTTTTCAAAACTTTGGGACAACATCAATAAATCTGTGCAATTGCACCAGAAGACATTATTTGATAGGAGTTTGCTGACAATACCTAGCAGTGAGTTGGAAAAAGCAAAGAAGGAAGCCAAAGGCTCGGTGACTGACTTGGTTTCTTCCCCTGATTCTTCTAAAGAAAGTTCCATAGATACAGGGACCCCAAAGAGTGACAACCAGGAATCTATGTCCACTAGTGATGAAGGATACTATGATTCATTTACTCCTGGGCATGATGATGAAATAAAGGAGGTTCAATCCCCTGGAACACCAACTCAGTTTCCAAGAGACAGTTACAGTGGAGATGCCCTATATGAACTATTCTATGATCCTAATGAAGATCAAATCAGTCCAGTTCTAGATGATGATTTATGCTTCTCTGAAAGCATTTCAGAAAAGGCAGTTGATATGCCTTTATCAATTTACAGCTTTCACGTAGGGTCAGAAGAAAATATGGCTTCCCAGCCAACCATTGATATAATCAGTCAGGGATTCCTTCACAGTACATGGAAGGGCAAAGAATGCTTGCTTAAGCTATGTGATACTGAGCTTTCCCTGACCATGGGGATTATCAATTGGCTGAGAAAAAAACCAGGACTGTTTCCCCCCCAAGACTTTCCTAACAATCCTCAGACACAAATGAGAAAAGAGGATGAGCCAGTGTCTCAATCCATCCCAGATTTTAAGGAAAATAAAAGCAATCCAATTTCAACTGAAAGCAAAAGTGGAATACAGACATATTCAGCAGAAAAAATTGAACATGATGAAAATGATATCCATGTATGTACCTTTTTAGAAAGAGAAGAAAATGTGAGTGCCATGCCTGAGATCATAATTAGCAATGGCATACCAGGTGACAGACAAAGAGTAGAGGACAATTGGGATGAACTATTAGTAAATTCATCAGAAATGAAGTTGTCTCTCTCACAAGAATGTACAGACATTCGCATTGAATCTCTGCCACTAGAAGTCTCAAATGAAGATTCAGTTTGTCACATTGTTATGGATAATCATGATGCAGAATCATGTTCTTCTTACATGACTGCAGCAACTTCTCCAGATTCTCTAGAGCCTGAAGATGACAGTGAATCAAACAATCAATCCTGGTCTGTTGAATATAAGGATCCGATGGAGCCATTGAGCTTCTGTCATTCTCAAGGTTCCATTAGTGAGACTTCAAAGGAGAATAATACTAACATAATGCAGCTTTTAGAACATTGTGTTACTCAAGCTGCTTCTTTAAAGATTGGTTATGATTCTAAAAACAAGCCTTTCAAAGATAAAGGAACTGGCAATGAAGTGAGCAATGATATAGCTGCAACAACTCAATTTAAAATACAACCTCAGTTGCAAAATGAACATAGTGACATAACCCCAAAGCCAAAGTATGTTCTTGGCCGTCAGGCAAATCAATATAAGGTTCAAACAACAATTGATGCCAGGTCTTCATATTTTATGAGTCAGAAAGAAAATATCATTTGTTCTGAAGATGAAAAAAACTTAAGTATCTTAGATTGTGTGGGTCAAATTACAAAGAATAAACTAATGTTCGAATATGCTCAACTGAATAGTCAAGCTTTGTCTTATATCAAAGATTTCAGAGTTGAACTTAATTCTCAGAAGTCTTCTGCAATGTCAGACATTTGCAGACCTACATTTTTACCATTCTTCAGTTCCATTTGCTCAGATCCAGCCAATCAATTTTCACAATCTTTCTGCAAAAGGTTCCATTCATTGGGGAAGCATTCATACAATCAAGGGATTATACAACCTGGCCTGCCTTTTAATGGCTATTCAAAATTACAGTGTAAAGTATCACCACAAGTTGCTTCACTTTCACTTTCAAAGGATGATGTCAAAGAGAGGACAATAATGGAGAAAAACCAGGAGTAACTGGCTGAAATAAGGTGAGTTTTGAAGTAAAATCAATGCTGCTTAGAGGAAAAAATACAAGGTTATTTCCTTTCCTTTCCTTTCCCTTTATCTTGGATAGCCAAATATTTTTCTATTATTATTATGCCTTTAATTCTCTACTCCCTTTCTGAAACTTCATTCCTTTTCCTACATTACATGGTTAAAATGAGATAGAGAAATAAACCACAAGAAATGTATTTATTTGCAAAAACAAGCAATCTGTAATCTAGGTATTTGTTATCCTCACATTAGACATTTATGGCATGTAAGAAAAGTCATTCTTCTGTAATTATGTTTTGCTTACTCATGTGGAAATGACGTATGTTGACCATTTGTGGAATATATAAATACATAAAGAAGTAATTTGACACATGCAATTATATTTCTATAATTAATGTTGAAACTAAGATTGTATTTTACACACACACACACACACACAAGTTCTCATATTTTAATCAGTTCCCATTTAGCTGGATAAAAATTAAATTGCTTTTTGAATTTTTTTTAAAGAAAATAATTTTGGCTAAATTCATATGGGTAAAGTGTTGTCCTAACTTTCTTTACATAAACATTTCTACCAGTGTGCAACTTCTCTGGCTTACTACACATCAATATCCTTAGTCCAAATCATTATTGTGATCTAAAATGAAATATGCATTCTATATAATTCAATGTTCACTGATATTATTTCACAGCAAATATATCTTTTGTGAAAAACTGGGAAAAAGCAATTGTTGTTGCTCATATATGTGATTTTAATTACTAATTAGTCAAAAATGCACGAAGGGACACATGCCCTGACTGAGAATGTGAGATCAAATTAAGTATCTCTCATGACTCACTACATCATAGATAAACAACTTGTGCAAAGTGAGGGAAGGAAAAGCAGGGGTGGAGAGGGATAGGGGTAGTGATTGTGTGGACAGATGAAGATTCTTTTTTGGCTATTTCTTGGTTTATGTATCCTGAATATGAATACAGAATATCAAGGAGCATGCTCAGTGACCAACCAGTCAGCAACTTTCATAGAAGAGTAGAGAAAAAGCTACTTCATAGGTGGAAAGGGTATAAAATAATTTTTCAAATATGAATGTTTATTTAACATAGCAATGGGAAATATATTGTATTTGTTTTAAAGAAAAATAAATTCTCAATACAGATAGGAAGGGAATAAAATGTTGAACTAAATCATGATTGATTTAATTATACAACATTTTTATTAACATCAAGTAATTATTTTGTTTTATTACACTTATATCTGCAGGCCACTGAAACAGTTATGAGGATCTCATAAATATATAATGTCCTGATGTCATATTTTTGTGAGATAAATACAAACCTCTATAAACATATCAGAAGAGATTGGAGGAACAGCCTGGAGCACAGGAGGGAAAGGGGTGACATGATTGAAAT
This sequence comes from Laticauda laticaudata, assembly GCA_004320025.1. Taxonomy (NCBI): domain Eukaryota; kingdom Metazoa; phylum Chordata; class Lepidosauria; order Squamata; family Elapidae; genus Laticauda; species Laticauda laticaudata. The sequence continues at coordinate 11,610 of BHFT01004291.1, forward strand.
CTTTAAATATATTAAGGGTGTGAAAAACATTCTACCAGGCAGTATTTTCAATATTAAGCAAAAACAAAGAACAAAGTGGCATAACCACAAACTGACAGGAGCAAAGTTCAAAAGTAATATTAAAAAGTATTATTTTACAGAAAGAATAGTGAAAACTTGGAACCAACTTCCAGCAGAAGTAGTGAGTCAACCATCAGTAACTGAGTTTAAACTTCCTTGGGATAAACACATGTCCATCTTGCAATAAAAAATAAAAATTTTTAAAAAGTAAAACAGTAAATTAATTAATTAAAAAGAAAAAAAACAAATAAACTCAAAGGGCAGACTTGATGAACCACTCTTTTTCTGCCACCCTTTTTTTTTTTAATGTTTCAATGTTTCTATTGCAGCCTGCAACAGTAGTTCATGAGATGTACTGCAAACAGACATTATAGAACTTGTGGCCTTTTCTAATATACTCATTTCTAGCAGCTGTAGCATGCCACCAGTTGTCAATAAAGTTGCCTGACAATCAGTACAATCTTATGACTAGCTATGCCAAATTAAATGCAAGTGAAGCTCGTAACTGTGTATAGGACTGCAGTGTTGATGTTTTTTTCTCCTCTCACTAAGTTTTGCTGTCTGAAAAAGGATAGCGTGTACATTAAAATTTATCATAAATGCAGATTTAAAATGTTGATGTAATCTCTGGTTACATCATCATTTAATCTATTAGTAATTTTAGCACATTTCTAACCAATTGCTTTTGGTTGCCTGCTAAACAGTTACTTGAAATATTTCAGAGAAAAGACCTACAAATCAACAAAAATGCTTGTGATTTATCCAGATTTCAACTCACATAGAGCTTACTTTTTGGCTCACTTTATATATGGGCTTTTCATTTATCATATTTTGAGTGTCTGAGCATGTTTAACTTTAAATATGTATATTAAGATTTTTCCTGTATTTTGTAAATTGTTTTTATGATGTACTTATTCATAGAGGTACACTGGGAATAAAGAAAAGACTAGGGAGCAATCTTACCAATCTTCCTCCTGGTAAATTTGAAGATTTTTGACTGACTATCAACTAATGCAACCATTTTGTAAATAAGGAAGTCCACCATAATGGCAATTATTTTGCCAAAAGATATACAATAGATTCCTAGTACACATAATTTGCTCACTAACCAAGAAAAGTTGTTTTTTTCCTAAACTGCACCAGGATGATGCTATAGCATGAAGTGAAGAAGCAAAGCAGGTTGAAAGATAGCTAATATTTAGACATGATATTGCATAGAACTATTATTCTTTCTGTGAGCCACTATAGAAATGCAATAATGCAGATCATCATCTTCTTCTTCTTCTTCTTCTTCTTCTTCTTCTTCTTCTTCTTCTTCTTCTTCTTTCTTCTTTCTTTCTTTTCTTCTTCTCCTCCTCCTCCTCCTCCTCCTCCTCTACCACCACCACCACCACCACCATGTTAGCCATTGTCTATCCACTGCAGGATGAAGGCTCTTCTACATTTTTCCAACCTACATTGTCCTGAGCTTTCTTTTGCCAAATTGGGCCTCAATACTTGCTGATGTCGTCGATCCATTTTGTTTTAGTCTCTTTTGTGGGCACTTTTTATCAAGTGGGATCCATTCTATGACTGCCTTGGTCCACCTGCCATCAATTCTTCTTGCTATGTGACCAGCCCATTTCCATTTCAATTATTTTATTCTCTTGATTATATAATATATTTTCATTTGTTCTGTTATCCATATGCAGGTCTTTCTATCTTTTCTTGTAATGCCAAGCATGTACCTTGCCATGGCTGTTTGCATCACTCATATTTTTCATATCGATTGTGAGGTTAGTATACATGTTTCACTGGAATATGTTAGGGTAGGTAGCACACACTGATCAAAAACTTTTCTCTTCAGGCGTGGGGGGAGGTTGTTCTTGAAAATTATCTTAGCTTGCAGAATGCCTGCCAAGCACATTTAACACGCTGTTCAATTTCCTTTATTGTATCAACTTCCATTGAGATCCATTGGCTAAGTTATATGTAGTAGTCTACTATGCCTAGTTCTTCTCCAGATATGTTTTTTTTCTTTCTTTAATGAATTTATTAAACAGCTTTTAATTTAGCTTTTAATATAGTTTTAAAATAAAATTTAATTGTAAATATAATTTTAATGTAGTTTTAATATATTTTTCCTGTAAAATTCAGATTGAAAGTAAATTTTGTTCTTGTCAAGATTTTAAAACCCAATAAAATTACAATAAAGTAGCAAAAATATATGGAAGAGTTCTAAATGCTTAGGAAACAAAAAACATTTATTTCTATATTGTTGATATATTGTATATATTGTATATTGTATATATATTCTATATTGTTGGACTTGGTCTTTATTAAACTCTTTGAAGGAAAAAAAAATATAGTATCCTGGTCAATAGAACAAGGCTTTTATTTTTTCAGCTAATGAAACCTTCATAACTTTAAGATATGTGAACTGTAAGTTTCTTGCTGGGGAATTCTGGGGGACGAATTCCACATAACTCAAACTTATTAAGTTTGAGAAACACTGAGGTAATGCCTATGTTTCAAGCAGCTGCTAAAACATAGGGGCAAGGGTCAGTTTTAAAAAATGGTAACTGCACTTTCTAATAGCATTTTCTGGAGAGTATAGTTCAGTTCATATATACAGAGACACATAAGATAGTCAGGTCTATTCACATAGTCCCCTCAGGTTAAAGATTTGCTTCAATATCAGAAGTTTCTGATAAAACAAAATCCCTGATGATGCAGAAAATTCTATTCATATCTGAATCTGTGGATAGAGGGATGCAGCTGGTACTAAAAGCAATGCTGAAGGTGGGGATTCCATATTTGAACATTGTATCTGACATAAAATGCTTTGCCTGATAATTATTTGATGCAGGATACAGATCTCTGTTATAAGCCTCAGTTATTATCGTCTGACTAGAAAATCTACATTGATTAGTGGTAGGCCCAAGGCACTGACAGTAGTTTGAGTGTCATCTAGCATCTGCTCAGGAAGAAAAAAACAGATGCTAGATTAAACAATTTTATACTTCATTAAACATCACTCTTTCAGCCGTGGTTTTGACTCATCATACTGCCAGCATCTAACCTGCTCACTGCTTGCCATTCGTGCAATATTTCCTCTCCCTAACCTGGCTAAAGGATGTTTATTATCTTTATGTGAAGGTTTAAAATAGGATTTCTCCACAATTGGCTCAACTACATATTATGGAGATTATTATAGCCTCTTGTAACACTTATAGCGATCAAAGACAGAAAGAAAAAGAAATGCATTGTTGCAGCCCTTTCTCAAAATAACTCCTTACATCTCTATGCAGAGGCAGGTTTCCATGGTGACAAGTTTAGAGACCTGGTTTGGCAAACTCTGGCAGTACTTCACTAAACGGTTGCCACAGATTTGAAATCAGGATATGTAATACACTCCTTCTCTTTCTCTTGGAAAATATGAGTTCAAAAGGGTATGTGACAATTTTATTTAAGGAACGGGGACACAAATATCAGAAACAGAGTTATCTTTATATTAACATATTTGAGAATTGAGTGAAAGAGTAGATCTTAGCCATAGGTTGATACTCCACACACTTTCTTTTCATTCAAATTAAATATTTTTAATGAATTTCTGCCATAGCATTTATTTACAGATTATTCAAAATAGGTTGCCATGGACTCAAGAATGATGTAAGAACAAATAAGGGGCATGGAGGATGTTCCATCCGGAAAAACGCGAGGTAGACCGGGTTCCAACAAACAAAGTCTTTATTCAAGTAAGCAACAGTAATGGAACGGTTTGGCTGAAGCCGGGGCAGCCTTTTTATACAGGCTTGCCTGCCAGCNATGAACCAATCCAATGCTTAGTCTTTTAGCCAATCAGATTGCATAGTTTGGAGTATACCATTTTATACAGAACAGAGATTTCCTGATTTGTGGTTAATTGTACAATCCATGAAAATGGGAATGGTGGAAAAAGCAAATCGCTTGAGGCATATCTTCTAGTTTAATAGGAGATGCCAAATTCAACAAAAACATTATTACATTTTGCTATTGAAAGATTTCTGAATTGTTTTTATTTATGATTAATTTTTTTTCTAGAAAATATATGCATTTGAATTGAAGATAATTTATATACAAAGTAAATAAATAAATTAGTAAAAGTATAAATAGTGGCAAATTATATACTAAAGTGTAAATGTTAAGTCAAACGCACACAAAAATAGATACACATCCTCATGATAATTTAAGAAACTGTAGATTATAGAAATAGGATTAAATACATTAACTTGATTTCTTTATTTAAGGAAAGGAATATATCTAATTTTGATTCCATTTGGGAATGACTTATGGATTTCGTACTTGTGATGGAAAAAAATGAAACTTTGATGTTGGTTTTACTGATTAGATTGGTTCATTGTTATTGAAATGGCTAGTATTACTGTGTAAAAATAAAAAGTTGAGGCTGTAATGTTATCTTCTACTTTGCTAAAAGAGACAGAAATCAATACTTTTTTTTTCTGTTTCCCCTTCTACCCTACACTCTCTTCTCTTCCTTTTTTGCTTCCCCTGGTTTCACATTATTTTTATTTTGTTTTGTATTTGTATTTTATATTGTAATAAATTAATTAAAAAGATAAAAAGAAATAGGATTAAATAAACTTGAAAACAATTAAAACCAGAGTAAAAATTTCAATTGAATGGATTATTGGGATCTGGCTGAGGAATGTCAGGTTTATCCATAGCAAGAAAGAATGGCTTTGGAGATTTGGTTCTCTTAGTTTCAGGACTTTGTTATTTTTAGATTTCAATAGGACCATGTTGTAGTTGGGATCTGTGTGTAACCTGGCTGGACCCTCAGCTTCTGCTCAATGAACAAGTGGCAGCTGTAGTCTCTGCACATGTTCAGCTAGGTGGCACAATGGTTAGAATGCAGTATTGCGGGCAAATTATGCCCATAGTCTGGAGTTTGATCCTGAGAGGACTCAGGGTTGACTTAACCTTCCATCCTTTCAATGTTGGTAAAATGAGGACACAGATTATTGGGGGAAATATGCTGATGTTTTAAACTGGTCAGAGAATGCTGTTACTACTGCTCTTGGTGTGCCAGTTGTACTCTGTCCTGGAGTGAAAGAATCTCCTCAGAGTTACTGTATGGAGCTATTCTTGAAGACCATCCAGAAAGAGCAGCTGGTCCAGATGAACAATGGGGGGAATGCCCTTATGATATCCATGCCATATAAACTGCACTGGTAAGCAATCTTTCCATATTAGAATTAAATCCCAAGAGTTTTTAAAAGAAAACTCTTGTCATGGACTTTTTTTTGTGTGTGTTGGTATTCTCATTACTAATGGAGAAAACATCTTTGGAAAAACTGTTTTTCCAAAAGACAGGAAGAATACAACATCATTATTTATGTTTCTGATAGAAAGTCACATAGAAGAACAAGAAGACTTATTCTTTATTATTGTGCAACAGAATTCCCCAACCTTTTCAGCTTTGCAGATTGGTGAGTGGGGGGAGAGGGAATGGTTCCATGTGAGTAGCCAGCAAGTATGCATGTGTGCAACTCCATTTGTGCGGGTGGGCTCGCGCAATTGGAGCATGCACACAAACCCGCTCACCTGCTGTTTGCACAGATGGAGATGTATGCATGCTTGCCAGCCATTTTTGCTGTTCCAAATGGCTCACAGCCCAAAAGTGGGGAAATGGGGTTGGGGAAGTGGGGTTGGGGACCCCTGCTCTAGAGCACAGAAGATGAAATTTCAGTTACAAGATCTAGGTTGTAAGAATACAAAATTCTATTGAGTGTTAGGAAAAAAATTCTTAAGAGTTAAGAGAGAAGATTGATTACTAAGAAATATAATGAGCTCTCACCATACCTTCACAAAAGCTTCTTCAAGCAAAGCTGGAGAATCATCATAGCTACTTAATTTGATTTGTGATACAAATGAGCATCACTTTCAGAAGGACCTATTATCATGTGTCATATTTTTATGTTGCAAATTGCTTATGGACAACAAAGCAGTTACAATTTATCTATCAGCAGAAGGCAGGATATCTCTAGCATTATTTGAATGTAATTCATTTACTGGCAATAAAGTCATAATCAAAGCAAAGGAGTGGCGAAGAAGATAATCAAAAAAATAGCACTAAATAACAGCAACACCAACCAAGTCTACAAACCTCTTCCTTTTTTGTATTTTGCAATTTGATGTGTAAAGCAGTGCTTTAGATTATATAAACTTAATGACATTTTTCTTTACTTACTTATTTACATATAAATATACAATTTTAAATTTAATACATTTAATACTGTACATTTCAAATATTTACTTTTATTTTTAAAATTGTAATATTTTTTACATACATTTTTCCAGTATTTGATGCTGTTTTTAAAAACATTTAATCCTAGAAAAACACGAGAACAAGTAGCAACTCCTACATAATGAATTAAAAACAATTGTGGAACAAAGTATTCTGCCCAAATACAACAGAGAAATAAGAACAGAAGAACGTTCAGAAAATAGCATTATTAGCAAAAATTGAAAGGGAGGATTTAAAAAGGCCAATACACAATAATTTAATAATTATATAAGAAATATTTTTTCTTAATTAATGACCACAATTGGGACAGACAACTTGGTTGTTAAGCAAAGTTGTTGGTAAAAGAAATCATGACTGTGTTTAAGATCTTATTTTGGACTTCCTTTGTTTTGCAGACATGATCAAGAATGTGTTCAACACTTGGCAAACTATTCTAAAAGGAATTTGCTTTGTATATAAAATTTGCTTTATGTGAACTAGAGCTTTGTGGGATTGCTTCAGATTAGCTGCTACAAGGACTGGTACCCTTGTATATCATATATACAAGCATGAACCCAGTCATTTGGCTTATATATAACTTCTACCACTGATGTAACCAATAAATCAAGGATAAGGCAGACCATGACTTAGTTATGATGAACCCAGGCACTTGCATTAAGGTTTTGCATATTACATTTTGTAGGCTAACTTGTGGAAGGGAGGCAGGCCTATAGCAAAGCCTTTTTGCCAATGCTCTGAAAAATATGGCTGCTCTTGAAGATCTTTCTTAATTTGAAATAAATATTTAAATTTGTTAGCATATTCATCTGAATTTTATTTTCAAGCTCTTGTGATCACAAACCCTGATAACATGTTGATTTTTATAAACAACTGCATTTATTTGAGGAAACGTCCAATTTTGCATATGGTAACCCACCCTTCATCTTTCCTGCCATACATTGCAGATGAGTACTTGCATATAGTTAGTCATATTATAATTCAAACTATTTGAGCTGGGTATGTGTTGAAGCAATTATGAAGTTTTACAGGATATGCCAAATTCATACAAAAATGATTATTTTCTTCCTTTTAATGTTAAGGCTAGGTCACACTGGCCAATGGATGCAAAACGTATGCAAAAAGGACACAGCGGACGAGCAAATTTTCGGGGGTGGCTCCAATCCGTTGTCATCCGCTCCAAAAAGTGCGCAAGAAGATTTGCATGTAAAAAGAACGCGGAAAAGAAAGGAAAAGAACGGATGTGGTAGTATGTCGTAGTGGCGATTTTAAGCAGATGTTCATAGGGAAGTGCCTAGCAGATGTATATTCAGATTGCAAAATGTTCACTGTACATCCTTTTCATTTCCACGACTACTAATGCGTGTAACGTTCCTTTGTACTTTTGTTTCCTCCCTCTTTTCTGTTTTTCAGCTGCAGCGGATGTGAGTTGCGAGGATGCCCACGAGGATGCAGAGAGATACGCGGACGTTGCACAGAGTAGACCGCACCGTACTCTTTAACAGATGATAAACGGACATAGAACGTTTGTTGCTCGTATGTCAACGGATTTACAATCGTACACAGCAGAAAGTTAATCCCGCTCAAAAGTTTTGTGCAGCTCAAAACTTCTTGAGCGGATGAAATCTCAGTGGACGGATGCTCAAAGGATAGAGCCTATGAGACACGTATTGATTCTCTCTTGACTTAGGAGACTCTCACAGCAGGCTGACCTAGAATTGCTAATGAACAATGAGTACACAACAGATGAATAGCGTTTTCCAACGGATGGCAAGCTTTTTTTTTAATATTTTACATCCTCTTTGCATCCGTTGGTGCAGTGTGACATGGGCTTTAGAGAAAAGGTGCAGAGAAATCATAGCCATAATGAATTGCTTAGCTTCATTTCTCATTCTGGTTTCTAAATGTATTATTTTTTATTCATATTGTGTGTTTGACGATATTAGAAATTGTGGAATGTAATGGCAGAAGTTGCTTGTCCCTCCTTTTTTTGAAAGGCTACAACTACATAAACAAGTATAAGTAGCCACCACTGCTATAGCTCAACTTGAGGAAGAAGTTGGTATTATATGTTCTCTAGTATACAAATGGGACATATTTCTTAGAGCACAGACCTTCATCATTTATACTATTGGACCATTTTTTCAGATCAGTTATTTATGTGGTAAACAGTATATTCTGAAAATGTTACAATAAAATAGATGTTGATCAATTTAATATTTTTCACTGAAACAAAACAATTGTAGAACTGAGTTCCTCTATCACTTGCCCTCATAATATAATAATCACAATACTCCTGACAAATTCCAAGCTGGAAAAGGTGTCCATTAAAACAGCATATAATAAAGAAATATGTTCTTCATATTCCAGGTACAACTCTAGAGAAATCTGGCCTTCCTCTCCATTGTATAAAAATGAATTTTTCATCAAGTGAGGTAAGAAACTGGTGTCACCAATGACAGAGAACTAATGAAGATGCAGCTGTGGACAATCGTGTTCTTCTTAATCTCTACCAGAAGAATTTGGGTTTAAATGATCATAGTATATTCTTAACACATTATTTTATTCATTGAATGCATCTGACAAATGAAAGGGGACAACCTAGACTCAGGAACTGGTCCTGCTGAGTCAAATATTAATATCTTTTATTTTTAAAATATAGGTATACCTTTCCTCATAATTTTCTTTACTGTGGGCACTTTTAAGAGATTTCAGAAAGTGTAAGGATGTATGCCATGATACTCATTAAAAACAACTCCCCAGCCCATCTAAGATTGTTGTTTCCATACAAAGGATGTAAATGAATGTATTCCTAAATGTTTCAGGATTTCTGTATGCAAATGGGCGCTTCGTAACTTTTTTCCATAGCTGGAAACCTTGCTGAGAAACAAGTGCTAATATGATGATAATCAGCAATGGATCTGCATCCAGCTTTCACTTTCCTTCTTTCCCATCCATCACAAATGGCTGATACTTTATAGTACTTCAGCTCACAAATGAGTCTTTCTTCAGATCAGGGAACAACTCCTAAAGACCAATGGCGATATGTATGTAACACTGGATTAAAGACCATCTTCCACTGAAATATAGTTTAGCACTATTAGTTATACCATGATTCACCATTGTGCCTGATTTTAGTCATTTGAGCTCATGTGTTTTCATCTACAATACAGTTGATGTCCCCTATTCAGGCCAAACTACTGTGTAAGTAATATCAGCCCTTAGAAGTATTTCAAAACCCATCTCCTGGATTTGATAGGAAAAATGGGATGGAGAATGAGACACAAACAGCAAACATTATAGATGTGAAAACTTCCTTCCTATATATACTCTTGAAGTTTCTTGGTGTCATCCCCTGCCTATTTTTATTTCCATCTATCTCACTTCCCATATCAGAATATCAGTTGGGAAGAGTTGGGTTACCATAGTTGGATTTCAAAAATAAATGCCAATATATCATGTTATGGGAGCAAATGACAGAGCAGTGAACATCAGGAGGACTGGAGGCAGCTACAGATCGATTTTCATTTCTTATTGTAAAAGCACATTGTAGTCAAAGTTTGGTCAGCTGAGCAAGATCATGATTTTCTTAATATTTTTCTTCGAAAATATCATTCTTTGGTACAAGAACATGGTCCCTATTTCCAAGAGAGTTTGATCTTATAGCTAAAATTACATCTATTGCTGTCTAGAGGACTTTATTGTAAAAGTCTAAGATTATCTAGATGCCTCAATAGCTGGGAAAAAAGTGTCTCCTGAGAGGTAAGCTGTGAGTGAGTTTAATTTTGTATTTCAGACTTGGCACTCTTTTTGTTCACCAGGACCCTCTTTGGATACGATCTGACTTAAATATGATGAATTGTAAATAGAATCTATGTTGCCATAAAGTGGAAGGAGAATGTTCTGCAAGAGGTTTCATTTCTAGCATGGATTTACAGTGTTATATAAGTTCCAATCATACAGGATATAATTTTTCTTCATATAATATCAGCCAATGTTAACATGATTGAAGAAATTACACATGAAATAGCAGCAATAAAAAGATATGTGCACAGACAAATGCTGCTTTGGACCTTGGCAACAATGATGACCCTGTCCCAATTCATGTGCCAGATTTTCTCTGAATATAGAAGAAAATGCATGCCAAGACTACAATATCTGAATGTTCACTTAATGTTGCAATGTATTTTGTACTGGAAGGAATCCATTCTCAGGACACTAATCTTTTTCTCGACTGTGTTAAATTAGTCTATTTCCAAACTAAAGTTTAAAAAGTTGCAGGTTAATGCTTGGGTAAATATATCTTTTGAGGCACAAACCTTTTCTCCTAGTGCTTGCAAATATCTTTTTTAATTTGCTTCTGCTTCGCTTCACTTCATTTGATTAATTTTTACAGTATATATTATCTAGGAGCCTCTTTCCTAAACCAGGAACTTGATACTTTTAGTTGGGTTTCTCCAGACTTAAAAAAATAAGAGCCAAAACAGAGATCAATTTTTTTCTGAGTATACTACCTCATATTCCAGCATGGCTTCCTCAGTACAATAACTCATAATGATTTCTTAACAATATTTGTAGTCTGTACAGAATTTGAATTATGTGGGTTAGTTGTTCATCTGATGCTTCTTGGAAAGTATCAGCTGATTGGTGATTGGGAATAGTATTAACTTTATTCTAATTGGCCTATCATATCAATGTGGTATTGAATTATCTGAATGGAATAAAGTGAATCCAATTCCATCCATTTGTTGATGGCTCCTTTCTTTCAATGCCAGGCTTCCAGGAATTCTCTGACTTTTCTGCTGTTGGCATGTTTACTGGTCTCTTTCAGTCTGGATAACCCAACTAAAATATGAATACAGTAATGAATCTGGGCTACCATCATCCCAAGGAATCACTAGTAACTTCTTTAGTAACATTTTTTTGCAAAGCATATTAAGAATAAAGATGATGTTTTGAAGTTAACTGTGTATGTTATGCTTATTTAGTATTCCACTCTACAAAAATGTCAGTTGGCTTAAGCACTATGTAAATAAATACAATTTTATCTCAGAATGCCTGTATAACATTTGAACTATTCTCTTCATGTTGTATACAATTATATTTGCTGTATAACAGTGGTTACTTAATTTTTATAGCCACATTACTTGATATTTATTTTAAGATGATTTTGATGTTTGTTTTGATTATTTATAATGTGCCTTTGTCTCTGTCATTATTCAATAACTGCCAGTGCTACTAATTATCCATAGTATTATTATTTCATGAAGATATCCATTTTATATTGAAATAACTATTGGGCCTATTTATTTCTGCCATTATGACAAATGAAGAAACAAATTCTAGATGAATGCAGTAACATAACTGCAAAGCAAAATATGGGAATAAATATAAATAGTGGTAATCATGGTAACTGTATTTTTTAATGTGATAACATGGAGAAGGCAGTTGGAGTTTCAGCACTACAGCTCCCATACAGAGAGAAACATGGAGAGTTTCTTCTTTCTCGCAGTGAATGTGTACCAATAGCAATAGCACTAAGACTTATATACCACTTCACAGTGCTTTACAGCCTTCTCTTAAGTGGTTTACAGAGTCAGCATATTGCTCCCAACAATTTGGGTTCTCATTTTACCAACTTCAGAAGAATGGAAAGCTGAATCAACCTTGAGCTGGTGAGATTCGAACTGCCAAACTGCTGGTAATTGGCAGTCATCAGTGTTAGCCTGCATAATGCATTCTAATTCTAACCACTGTACCAATACGGCTCTTCAAGCTGATATCTTGAATATTGCCTGGACAGTGGATATATCAGTCATCAGCCTGCATATGAGCATGAATGAACAATTTCAGTTGGGAATCTTCATATTTGCTAGTTGTTGTATTTAGTCTTTTTTGGGGGGCACTACAAACATTGTATCTCATCAATTTTTAAAATGGTTGACACAAATATCCATATTCAAAATTCCTTTGATCAAGGAAACAATATTGTTTGAATAGTCCACAACACGAATGGAGAGCAAACATGCTTTCTTGCATTCATACACATTTATGAATCAACTTTCATTATCTGTACCATATTTATTTCTATATTTGTATAACCAATCTTGAAAAATGTAGTAAGAAAGGAACATTTTTCTCCAGAAGTCCAAAGTGATACTGTCTTTTTCAATTTTATCTCCAAAAAAGTCCATATGATAATGTAGGATAGGCTGAGGGATGTTTACTAAGTAGGGACTTGAATTTGAATCATCCTAATCCTAATTCACTCCTAACTATTATTCCAAACAATTTTGGCTATGACAGGATGAAATTAGTTTATATTAAAGTATTAAATAGCTTGTGGTCAAAACCACTGAGAGGCATGATAAGGCACCTACATTATTTTTTAAAATTTATATATTTATTCTTTATTAAAACATTTAAAAGGGTAGAATAAATAGATAAATAAAAAGTTAAAAGCAACATAATGGATAAAATATAAAATATCAATAAAACCTAAAGAATTTACAAGTATCATAAAATTTAAAATGTATTGTTTTATTCATTAATTAAATATATAAAGTCAAGTTCATTATATCATTTTAAGAAATAAAAAGAAATATCTATATAATTGTAAACATGATATTAATATTTATATCATCACTATTTGCATTATTATAAAAGTAAATGCATATAATCATTTAAAGGAAGAATATAAAATAAAATAAAAAAGAACGAACCATAAGTAAAAATAGTGTTCCTAAACTAGATAGTTGTAAATTTCTTTTATTAAACCTGATGCATTAACATCATTAGAAACACTTAAATTTTCCTAGTAATTGTTAATTAGTTCCCTCTTAAAAACCATATTCTAAGTTTTCCTTGTATGACATATGATACAGTATATAAAGTACCCTTTCTTGCTTAAATTTAGCCAAACTTTCATTCTGAATCTATACTGTTAATTTTATCATTGATTGACCTTTCCAAATTATTATTGAGAAGTTCTCCTTATTCCCATACAATTTTTAACAATAGACATTTTTTTGGGGGGGGACTGCAATTATTTCTCTCCTTCCCTCCCTCTCCTCACACAGAGTATCAAGTGACGCCATGAGAACTGAAAAGATTTACATAAGTAGATTTGCTGTCAGGTTCACAACATTGTGATGTAAATTAATTATTGGTACCATCTATAAAGAAGGGCTGGACTGATGTCACAAAAGTCCAGCCCTTTTGCTTTGTATATCACCAATAATTAATTAATTCTTTTTTTTATAATAATATAATCTGTATTTTGATAATATCAAAATTTGTGCAGTTTCAAAAGTAAAATGAGATATAGGTAGGACATAAGGGATATGAGATATAAAGATAGCATGACAATATTAGAATTGGGTTTGCCATTTCCATATGAAGAACAAGATTACATGGTGTGTACACACACAGAGAGAGAAAGAGAGAGATATATACACACATATATGAAAAAGAATGAGAATTGTTGAGCTGTTGTTATTACCTTTTGAAGTTATAGATCATAGTGTGTTCACATTTTCTGCATGAACTTGAATTTGTCAACATAAATTATGTAAATAATCTCTGCCAGATTTTACAAGTCCATCATCATAGCCACAACTTAAGCCATAATAAAGGACAAAGGACTAAGAATGTGTGTTATAAGTTGTGTGCATATTTCATCAAACAATATTCTTAAATGTATGGATATTTATATAAAACTTCAATGATTATTTTAAGTATTGTTCAATAGTAGGTACTTTATTCTAGCACTTCTTGCTTCAATTGTTAGCAAATGTGTCGAGCCAAGATGCTCATTAGTAAACTCTGATATATTGAGCTACCCTTTAAATCTTATATATTTTGCTTGCAAATCTCACTCTCCTGTAATAATTGTTATATCTCTTATTAGTCATTCAATAATAAGAATCAAATGATGCAATTCAATGCCTTTAGATTTTGGTTGTAATACTATATGTTTAGTTGGCAAACTGTATTACTTAACATACTTCAAAATGTGACAAATCACACCTGCAGTATTTAAAGAGTCTTCTGCTTTTTCTGATAGGTGAAATACTTGATTTTTGGTTCCAAATTCTGCTCTGATGGCATGTGCTCAAGTACAAGATAACAATTTTGCATTGCTTTGATTTAGCAAACTCAAGTTTTTAGAAATATTTGGTTCAAATGTCAGCATAATAAAAATAGCCATAATGAATGTCCAAAAAAAACAAAGGAGTTTAGCTTTAGAATGAACTGTGTTTCAAAAAAGGCGAGTTGATAGGGACGACGTGAATCTGTTTTGCTGTTAAGGTCAGACCAATGATAAAATAAAGGATGGGCTGAATGTGTTTATTTGCATGAACCAGCATGATTTTGTATGCATGGTAGACATTATTCTATATTATCTCCCAGCATAATCTTAACAAAACATTTTAGTTAAATGACATTTGATGTATTTTGAATCATAACACTAATTAAATTAAATGTTTTACAGTTGCTTATGGTATTAGATTTGCCTTGTATTGAATTAATTCGAACATAAAAAAACCAAAACAAATATTTTGAAGACTTCATACTTGAATCTTTGTCTCTCTATATGTACACAATGTACTGTGTTATGTATATAAGTATCTACACAATAAATTCATTGGTACATATGTAGCAATAATTTGAAGGCCTGTATTATTTTATAATTTTGAACTATGTTTGAATATGTTTTTTATGATATGTTTTTAACAAATAAATTGATGATTCATTTTCTCAGTGTATCTGTAGCTTTTTTGTAACACTTGTTTAGTACTACCTTTCTTCACCATTGAATAGAATAACTTTTCTAATAACTTGATCCTTTCCAAGTTTGTTGGATTATTTTTCCCGTCCTAATACTCCAGGCTGCTCATCTGGCTATGCTTATTTGGACTGTTGATAACATTTTGAGGACACCATGTTGGAGAAATAGGGAATATAAAATGCCACATACAATGGCTGGGTTTACAACATACTAATTCTTGATTTCTTTTACCAATGGTTGTTTGTGTAAATCATCCATGAATGATTACTATCAAGCCATAAATCATGATTTATAAACTACAAAAATGTTTTTTCGGAGAGACCAGCCTATCAGGGCAACCTGGTCTACCCAAATATGGGATGGAGCATACTGCTTCCACTTTTGCCTTTCAGCCCCAATCCAGGTGCCTTTGCAAGCAGTTGCTTCCACAACAAACTATTTTGTGTTAAATTTAAATTTACCAACAAAGAAATAAAGAGAGATTAGTACAGCTACTTCAGGCTTTTTACCTTTCATCAGCTAGCTAAACCCTTCTGGAATTCCAGAAGGATATGGCTAGCTGATGAGAGCTAAAAAGCTTGAAGTAATTATACTAGTCTCCCTTTAAATTTAACACAAATTAAAATTTAATACAAACTATAAAGTTTCAACCAATTTTAATTAAAAAACAAGGACACCAAATAATGTGCTAATAAGATATATGAACTTAAATTTCATAATTTCCCTTAAAATGTTTAAATTTGATGTCTAAATGTTACTTTTTGACTTTGAATTTGTATAATGTGTGAATCCAGAGTCTTTTATGATATGGTTTATAGTTAAGGATATTGTGTGTATCTAGATAACTGTCACTCTTGTTACCAAGAACTTCACAAAACTGTTAAATACATGTTTGACCAAAGATAGCACATGTGATCATGAGAATTTTAACTTCAATTCTTTGGTGCTTGGAGTTAGAAATTTGGAAATATAAATTTCAGGTAAGAACTTGGGCATTGTAGAAGGAAGTGAGAATGTTGAAACACAGCCTGTTAAACTATAAACGATATGAACAATTAGGAAAAAATAAACTTCAAAGATTTGGCCTTCACTGTCTATCTACTAGTGTTCAGAATGTAGAACATCAATATTATGTTCTTTTGAAATCTGTAGCAAATGTTCCCATAACAAATTATTGCAGTTGTGGAGAAATAAGAACAACAACAAAAAAACCTTGCAGCACAAAAATGCATCCCTCCCCACAAGGATGATATTCTTTTCTGAACTGGGGCTTCATTTGAGGAAACAAAACTGGTCCAGAGAGTTTTGATAGATCATCACTTTTTCTTTTATTCACTTCCTAATAAGAACAAGGGGGCAGTGATGTGGGGCGGGGGGGGAACTGGGGCTTGCACTTTGACTAAATGGAATCTTTCTTTTCACTCTTGGCAACCACAGAAGTATTCTTGTGCTGACACTCTCTGGGCAGTGCTATATTTATCTTGTAGCTGAACACACATTTCCAAGAGGTTTTTCAATAACAGAAAGGCAACCAGCCAAAGCAGTTTTAACCTAAGAAGTTTTGTTCCAGCATCATCAGCACTGTGTTGATTGCAGAGGCCAAATCGTGCAATAGCTAGGAAGAGTTAACTGCTGCCTCAAAACAAAGGAGTCTCTCTCTTGCGGGTGGCTTTGTGAAAGACTGAGGAATAGTTGATAAGATGGAGTTCAACAAGTTTCTGAATGCATCTGGGGGACATCAAAGAAGGCAAGAGGAGGCTTTTGCTGGTGCAGGCAACAGTGAAGCCAGGGTGGACGATGATGTGGATTTTGTACAAATGTATCTTAGCTGTTTACCTGAGAGATATATGAAGGCAAAATTTACCCTGACAGCATATCTGGTGTGTTGCCTAATCTGGAAACTCTGTAAGGTAAGAGATTGATTTTAGTAATTCAGCTAGGAAGAAAGTCCACAGTAGCAAAGGCAACATGAGGAAGGTTGAGAGGTGAGGAAGATAGCATCAGAGATTGTATCAGCTTCCAGACTGGCACAGGCATAGCACGACTGTGGATGGCCATGCTGTTGGCAATAGGGCATCCCTTTTCCTGGAATGTTTATTGCTAAATAATTCCATTTGGCATCAGATCACCAGGAGCAGGATATATTTTGTTTTTGGAAACATTATAGTGTAATTATTTCAAATATGATGCTACATATATGCAGAATATTTTTCTTTGTTTTTGTTTTTTATAAGACTGAGCAGCCGAACATGTTTTTAGATTTGTTTTATTTGTTGGTTTAACATTTCAGGAATGTAGAAACAATTGTAAAACATGGAATCAAGGAATGGGGATAAAAGAAATATTAGTTGGATTTTCCCCAGGCAAATAAGGCACATGATCATTGAAAATGCTTCTCCTCAGCCTCTCGCAAAACCATTAAATCCAGAACCTAAAAGTACCTGCTCCTTCTTTCAGTGACAGATAGAAAAGTATTCAAATATTAACATTGGGAGACAGCACTTCTGTTTCCTTAGATCTGCCTCTCACACTAATTCATACTTCTTTCCCACCAACTTTCTTCCCAGTTGTCACTGAAGAAGACTACTTGTAGGAGTGAAAAATATGCTTTTGTTTATTTAAAGCAGTGAGGGAAATTAGTAAAACACTAATAATAGTGCAACATTTTTGGTTGATCTGGAATATAACTTGACACTGACTTCTCAAAACATTTCTAGTTCAAACCCTGTTTCTCTAATCCCTAAACTAATTGAAACAGAGGGATATAAATATGAAAAGACAAAATGATTATGAAATAGAGGCATTAATTTGTCCTCCTGTAATTTGTGTATTTGCTCAAAAAAGCAGTTGTGCCTGTGCATGAAAATTATCTGTAGCACTAAATGGTTACTAGAATTGGCATCTTTCATCCTGAAAGTTCAATTCAAGAACAATTGTTTAGTGGGGAGAGTCTTTCTATTTTGCTTTGTTGTTGTTGCTATATAGTCCAGTTTATTGTCTACAATTCCATTGAAATTCTCCCATCATAACTATATTGACATAGTCCAGTTCAATTATTTTCATATGTAATTTTTTTATAAAATTCTTCCTGTTTATCATTCGGAGCATAAATTGCAATCAAGAGTGTTTTCGTATTATTATCCATTATTTCCACCATTAATACTCTTCCATCTTCATCAGTATAAATCAATTTGGCTAGATGGTCTCTTTAATATATAAAACCACTCCTCTTTTCTTACATTGAGTCAAAGAAGTAAATATTTCCCTAATTTTGGTTGTATCAACAATTGTTCATATTGTTTTTTAATATGTACTTTCTTGTAGACAAATTATATCAAATTTTAGTTTCTCCAATTTGTGAAAAATTTTCCTTCTTTTAACAGCTGAATTAAGTCCATTTATATTCATTGTAATCAATTTTTTCTCTTCCATGATTATGCTTTATAATTAGGTTTGGCGTAGATCTTGGTTCACGTTGTTCTGCTGAATTAAGTCCATTTATATTCATTGTAATCAATTTTTTCTCTTCCATGATTATACTTTATAATTAGGTTTGGCGTAGATCTTGGTTCACGTTGTTCTTTAATCTCCACCGATCCACCTACTGTGCCTTCTTCTTTTTCAGTCTCCATTTGGTCATCTTGGAAATCAGTTAGTAAAATCTCTTTTTCTGCCTCCTTCTCTTCCTTCCAAAAAATTCTGCAAGAATAATTCTGCTTTCTCGATTGAGTCAGTTCTATGTCTCTGTTCTTGCCATGTAAACATTAACCCTTCTGAGATTAGCCATCTATAATTCACTCTTTCAATAGCATTTTAGTCAGAAATCGGTATTGTCTTCTCATCTCTCTCACTCTTCTGAG
The DNA here is from genome assembly GCA_004320025.1 of Laticauda laticaudata. Lineage (NCBI taxonomy): Eukaryota > Metazoa > Chordata > Lepidosauria > Squamata > Elapidae > Laticauda > Laticauda laticaudata. The sequence continues at coordinate 30,607 of BHFT01004291.1, forward strand.
TATTTGCTTTTAAAACCACAATCTCCTTACCTTTGTTTTTCTCTCTTACCACTTGTAATATTTGTGTTTTAATGGCTTTTTTTGTAAGTCTGATATGAACTTCTCTTGGTAATAATTTCTCATTGCATATCTTGTAAAAAACTCGGTATACCTCATCTACCGTGTTTCTCACATTATAAGGCCGGGCCTTATATTTTTTGACCCCCGAAAAAAACAGCTAGGCTGTCTTTCAGGGAGACTTAATTCCCCCCCTTGAATCCTCAGGTGGGCGGGCGGCGACATCTTGGGTTCGGGAGACCTTTTCCTTCTCCCTTGCTGCCGCGGCAAGTGAAAAACACACAGCATTTGCATAGCCACGTGGGCCATTCAGGGCTCCTCCCTGCAACTGGAGCCCTGAGGAGACACTTGGCGCCACGTTCCGAGGGAAGGCACTCACCCGAGAGGATCTCTCCCTCTCTCTCTCTCTCTCTCTCCCCGCAAGGTCTTGCTCGGCTGAGGAGGAAGAGGTGAAGCTGGTTCCTTCTGCTTATTGAGAGGTAAGGAAGCTGTGGCTTTGCACAGCAAGCGAAGTGTTGCTTGCCTGGGCGAGATTTGGGGAAAAGGGGCAGGAAGAGGCATGCACGCACCCACGGCTTACTTTCCCGGCTCTGCCCAGCCCGCATGGCTCTGGCGCGGCCCTGGCGGGATGAGCGGAGGGTCCAGCAGGGAGGCCTCACTGCCTTGGTGAGAGCTCTGTGCCAGGAAGGAGGGCCCGCCTGTCAGCTGCGCTGGCACTGCTGGGCGCCCTAGGTGAGCGCCTTCCCTCGGAACGTGCGACGGGAGCACCTGAAGCCAAGTGTCTCCTCAGGGCTCTGACTGCAGGGAGGAGCCCTGATTGGCCGCATGTGGCTGCGCCAAATGCTGCATCGTTCTCTAACGCCGCAGCAGCAAGGAGAGGTAAAAGCAACGGTAGCGAAAGGGCTCCTGGTATGAAGTGCCTCACCAACGCAGGCAGCACCATATCCAGGCTGCAAGTACTTCGAAATGCAAGCTCCCCCTTGCCATTCCCCCCCTATTTCACATGTTTAATATTGGGCCTTAATTTGGGGGAGGGGCTTAATTCAATTTTATAAATTGAATGCCTATAAAACATGGTGGGGCTTCCTATTGGTGGAGGCCATATTGTTGAGAAAACATGGTACTCCATCCATCATCTTTATCTTCCGTTATTTCCAAAGCTTCAGCCAATATTTCTACCATTATCTCAGCTAGATTTGTCCTTTTTCTTCCTCTATGTTTTGAAATCTGAGATAGAATTCTGATCTGTCCCATTTCAGCATCCCACTTTTATCTTGTTCAACCACTGTTAATCTACTATCAATATCTCCAATCTTCTTGTCGCATTTGTTTTATCTTCTTCAATTTTTGGAATCTCTCATCATACTTCACATCATTTGTTGAATATTCTCCATTTTTTCATCAGTTTTCCCTGTTTCTTGTTCAATATTCTCTGTTCTTTGTTCAATATTTTCTATGCTCTTTTCAGTGGGTGTCTGATTTTATTTTAAGGTCTTGGATTCCTTGCATAATCATCTGTAGTCACTCTTTCTTGATCTTTGTATTGCTTAACATTGTCTGAATTTGACGTTGTCCTCCAGATGGTGGGAGGCAGAAGTAGAAGTTGAGAAGCCAGAAGCTAAAACTTCCTACTCATTTTAAACAATTTAGGATCTTCAGGTTCTTTTAAACCCTAATCCAATTATGGAATAGCCAGTTATAATCCAAAATGAAAAATAAAAATGTAGAGAGAAAAACCCAATAATAATAAAAAGAAAAGGAGAAAAAAAATTCTTCAGGTTCTTAACTTTAATCCAATCAATAATTAAGTAGGAAGGAAGGAGAAAATAAAAAGGTTTAAAAAGGGCAAATAGAGAAAGAAAGAATTGGCACAGAAATTAGAAGTGCTAAACAGAATTATTTTTGAAGATGCAAACAAACCAGGTAGATGGTTAGCATACAAACTGAGAAAGTAAAAAAAAACAAGGGAAAATACCGCAGTTAATAGATGATCAAGTCAAGTTTGCACCTTGGCAATAAAGAGAAGAAGGAAATCATTCGAGCTTTTATCGGAAATTATATGAGCAAGAGAATATTAAGGAGGAAAGAGTTAAACAGTATTTACAGAATGCTACTCTACCTAAGATATCTAAAGAGATTGAAAAAATGTTAGAAAGCAATATAACCATGATGGAGTTAACTGAAGCACTTAAGAAACAAAAATAATGGGAAGGCACCAGGCCCAGATTTCCGGCAGAATTCAATAAAACATTTATAAGAATCACTGAACCTTCCATTGCTAGAAGTCATGAATGAAGTTATGTTAAAGAAGAAGATACCTAAAACATGGTCAGAAGCTACACTACACTTATTCCAAAAGAAAAGAGACTGATCCATTCCAAATTAAGAATTATAGACCCATTTCTTTATTAAATGCAGATTATAAAATTCTCACTCGCATATTGGCAGAGAGACTCAAAAATATTTAAATAATTTTATTCATCCTGACCAAAATGGATTTCTGCCAAAGAGACAAATTAAAGATAATATGAGAGTAATATTGGACACTTTGGAATATATAGAGGCACACCCTGAAAACAAATGGCTTTGATATTTTGGATGCACAAAAGGCATTGATAATGTGAACTGGAGATTCATGTTATTATTATTAGAACAGATGGGCTTCGCCAGAAAATTTATCCAAGCAATAAAATCCATATATAATAAGCAAACGGCAAAGGTAATGATAGAGGGAGAATTAACAGACTCTATCAATATAAGAAAAGGTACAAGACAAGGTTGCCCACTATCACCTTTGCTATTTATACGAACTTTGGAAGTGTTAAATAGAAACATTAGAGACGAAAAGAATATAAAAGGAATGAAAAATTAAAAAGGAAGAATTAAATTACAAGCTTTTGCGGATGACTTGGCCTTTATTTTAGAAGACCCTCTAGAAACAGCACCAAAACTATTGGAAAAGATAGAGGCAGTATGGCAAGGTGGCCGGCTTGAAAATAAACAAAGATAAGACAAGATTTTGACAAAGAATATGCTACTAAGACAAAAAAAAGAATTTGCAGATGTATTGAAAAATTCAACTTATGAATAAGGTTAAGTATTTGGAGATACATTTGACAGCAATATGATACACTAAAAGAGAACAACTACACTAAACTTAAACAACAGATAGCACTAGATTTGACGAAATGGGAGAACCTACAATTGTCACTAATAGGAGGAATTCAACAATCAAATGAATATTTTACCCAGAATTTTATATTTGGTTTCAAACAATTCCAATTGGGCTTGGAAAGGACTACTTTGAAGATTTAAACAAAATTGTGTTGAAATATAATATGGCAAGGGTAAGAAAGCGAGAATAGAGTTAAAACTTTTACAAGATGCTAGAATTAGAGGAGGATTTGGTCTGTCTAATTGGGAGTTGTACTACCAAGCTACAAACTTGACATGGTTAAGAATGGATAACATTAAGAAATACTAATTGTTGACACTAGGAGGAAAGGATCTGTTCTTGGTGGCATGCCTTTTATGGTATAAGGGAACTAAAATACAGGGTTATTTTGGACATATACAGGAGTTCTCTGTGCGTTAAACTGGGAGAAGATTAAAAGACAATGTTATTTGAAAAATTCCAGTCTGGTTGGTCGACTATTGAAGCATTTTCTTATCCTATAACATATAAGAAGGAACAAAACAGTAAGATAATGGGAAATTCTGAATGAAAAGGCTGAACTTAAATCTATGCAAAACTATAGGAACAAGGTATAAAGATGAATTGGTTTTCTTATGCGCAAATACATTCAAGATTATAAAAAAGATTTTAAAACAGAAGGTTTCTTTAATAAATTGACTGATTTAGATAAGATTTTGACAGGTACTGATGAAAAGGTGATTAAAAAACTGTGATGGATATTTATTAGAAATTAAACTAGAAGAAGAACAAGTTAAAGAAACAATGATTGTTTGGGGAAGAATTTTGGATATGGGATTGATCTAGAGAAATGGCAAAAATTGTGGTCTTCAAAATTATAAAATGACAATATCAACAGCATTTAAAAAAATTTGTATAAGATGTTTTACAGGTGGCATTTTTCCCCTGACAAGAATTAGCAAGAAAGTTCAAGAATAAATCCAAAAGATGTTGGAAATGTCATCAGATACCTGTCTCATATTACCATATTGGTGGACTTGTGCGGATGCAAAAAAAAATTGGACTAAAATCCACATGTGGTTGGAAAAAATGACTAAAAAGCATATAGATTAAAACCAGAGATATTTTTATTGGAATTCCACCTGATACATATAGCAAAGATTTAAAAATATTTGATTAAAAATACCATTGCAGGAGGAAACTATTCAAGAAAATACTGGAATGTGCTTTTGAAAGAATGAGTAGCTTGACAGTTGAATTAAGAGAACAAGAGGAAAAAACAATTTTTAAAAATTTGGGACCTTTTCTATCAATGGCTAGATAACAAAATATAACAATAGAATATGTAGAATTTTAGAAAATAATGAATATATAAAATGTATTTCTTTCTTTTTTTAATTATTATATATATATAATGTTTTTAGGAATAGATTTGGGAGGACTATATGAATTGTTATAAAAATAAATTAAGTAAAGTATAGCTATCTCGCAAAGTATGAATAAACAAAATTATAGTCAAATGATTGATTAACAATAATACTAGGATATTCAATTTTTGATTGAAATTATGAGTTATCATGTAATGTAACTGATATGGAGACTATGAAATCGAAGCACAAAAAATTTGCAAACCAACCACACACCGCTTTGTATATTTATGGAAGAAAGTTGGATGTTTTTATGTTTTGTTTGTTTTTGGTTTGTTTTAAAAATCAAGTAAAACTTAACCAAAAAAAAAAAAAGAAAGAACAATTGTTTAGTGTAATTCCCCTTTACCCAAATTACCAATTTGTGAAAGTTATAGATACTACCACATTTTCAGGAATAACAAAATTAGAAACAGATGTTTCATATTGCATACATAAACACACACACACACGTACAACATATTACAGACCATTCCACTCATATCCTTGTAACATTCAGATATGATTTATATTAGGACAAAATGCTTCAATGATGGATTTCCCACCATAGGGGGTTGTATTTAAGAGAGAGGACAGAGACATTCTTTCATTTTAAAGCATATCAGATTAAATTCTCATTGTTCTTCCATCTTGAACTGAGGGAAATACTGCTGACTAATGGACCTGTGCTAGACTCTTTAAAAAGATGACAGGATCTCATTAACAGGTTCGCACGTAAAGAACAAATAAGTCTGGGCTGAATGTTATGAATAGATTCTATTATGAATGGCAAGAAAAACAGCAGTTCTGAATTTTAACAACCGTTTCTGTGGGTGTGGCTTAGTTGGTAGGCGTGGCTTTGTGTTCATGTGACTGGCTAGGTGTGGCCAAGTCAACATCACTCACATTGAGGCACTCATCTCTTTGTCTGGCCTCTCATGACTGTGGGGATGCTGCAACAGTCATAAGTGTGAAAAATGGTCATAAGTCACTTTTTTCAGTGCCATTGTAACTTTGAATGGTCACTCCATACAAGCAAAGTTCCATCAAAGGAGGGGAAAAAAACTCCAGAGAAGTTCCTGAGACAGGAAGTCTAGTCCTGCCAAGAATGTAATAAGGGTTAATGGAGAGGCAGTTTCTGCAAGCAACACCAGAATGTTTCCTTCCTGCCTTCCTTACAGGACTAGGCCAGTAATTTCTTCTAACAACTGGTTTTCTGAACTGTGAATGTTAACAACCAGTTCTCGTGAATAGGTGCGAACTGGTAGAATCTCACCCCTGCTTCTAGGACCTCTTTGCATCCAATCACCATTTATAAGAGCTAAAAATATTTTTTTATTCTGTATTTGCTATTCAATAACCTTTCCCAATCTGACCAGCCACAGACAGTTCACGCAGACACTGGTGTCTTGTTATTCGATTAATCCAAACTGCATAAGGATGACAGAACCTGTTGTATCCTCTCTTCTTCACTCAATCAACTTCTATACCTCTCCAAAGATAGTTCATTCGAATTCCCTCTCTCAGTACACTCACCTCATGTCTTTTGCCTGGCCAGCTTTCTGTAGCATTTCTGTAGCAGTAAGTGGGGAGCATAAGTGGAAAGAGGGACCGAAATAGGATATATGCTTCCAAAATTTGGTAACATACAAAATGTTTTGCATTTCCCCATTAACAGCATCCCATGCCCTTAGGGCCTACTTCAGGGGAAACTGTAGATTTATTTTTCTGTCCCGAGCATCTGTATCTCTTCCATCTCTTTCTATTCTGTTAAAACAATAAGTAGGCAGTGAGAAGGAGCCTCTTGCAATATGACTTCAAGAATGTATGGTTACAAAGAACATGCAGCATAATTATTTCTCACACAATGGATTTGAATGAAGGGCCTTTGGATACAACATCCATCCTCGAATGGAGAAATTATTTGAAAAAAATTAATGCAAAACCAGCATGCTTTTAATAATTTTCCGCTTTTCTCATCTGGCAAACATACAGAGGGACAGGGGTGATTCTACTGAAGTCAGAAAAGACAGAGCACCAGAGATGAATGGACTGGATGAGCTGTTTGTGCTGGTTCCTTTCTCCCTTTCTAATTTTTGGTATTTGTATTTTGACAGACAGCCTGGGAGAAAAGATACTCAGCCATTCAAAAGGTAGGATTTCACATCAATTACCAAATGACATACAATAATTATTCATTGAGTATTTCAACATTATTCCTTAAGTATGACTACCAGATAACAACAATCTAAACGCATGGTTTATTGAAAACATTTTAGGTTACTTGGTTTTAGCATGTGCTGTTTAACCAGAAATCATCAATATACTTTGTAGTTCTTAAGGCACAGGGGGATAGAGAAAGCTATTACATCAATACTAGTTGCAGCACTAGACTGAATAGTTTAGAAAGAAAGTGTCATTAGTGAGACTTCACTGCCAGCCTTTCATGCTTATTTGAGTAAACTCTTATTAAATTTATTCAAATTACTTCTGAGTAGATATACATGGTTAAATATTTTATTATTTAAATTCACAAAATTAATATTCTATGAAATCCATAGTAAAAGTCAATTATTTTCAATATGATAATTGCATTTCCAAACAAAAAAAGTTTTGAGAATGACAATATAATTTTTTAAAAAGAAAATGATAATAACAAATTGGCAAATACATTAGCAGTCAGTGTTCCAATTATATTTGCAACTTAGCATCCACACTTTTCTGCCTCATGTAACATGGGCCCCAAATGTCCCTCTCCAATTAGAAAAACAGAAACAATAAGTCAACAAGCATTCTGGAGTTTACATCTTTTTTGTGCTTTGCCTTTACACAAAGCAGCTGGCAGGAGCCTGACCCCCCAAAAGCAAGACCTTGCCAGAACTGACTAATCAATATTCAAAAGAGATGGCTGCTCATTATGCAGTCACTGAATGCTTCTAGAAGTTGCTCACTGTGCACTTCTCATTCTTTACTCTTCTAATCGCATGCATTACTGCTCATGTACGCACACAAATGTGCCTCCCACGAGGCATTTTCTGTTCAGCATGAAAACAAAACTTTTAGCAAACTCCATTCAGCTGTAGCTCATTGAGGCCAGAGATTGGTATGTTGTTCCAGCAACAAAGTTAAATTGGGGGTAAAGCCATCCCAATGCAAAAATAGCCTACTTTAATGCTTATAGAAAGAGAGAGAATGAGAATGTGCATGAGATAGGAAACAAACAGAACATAATTCTGACTTTTTTAAAAAATGAGGAATGATAAGAAAACTGGGCATTGTACACAACTTATTTGTTTTAGCAGATCACTTATTTCTGATATTATTGGGAGCAAAATTACTCAACCTTAACCTGTTTTGTGCTCCATACAGCTTTCAGTCTCTGTATGGTTTCTCTAGAAGCCAGGGTCCTGGACTCCTCCTGTCATAGATTAAACATAATCGTGACATGTAGCACAAAGAAAGTATTGATAACAATACTAGAAAACAATATTTTTGTCCTATGAAATTTTATTGTTAATTTTGATCATAAAAATGTCAGGGTTGTTCCTATTATTGATAGAGTATGTAGTGGGTCATTGGACAATTCTCACTGGCAACAAATTGATTTATTGTTTTTTTTTCATGATTAAGAGATAATCTCTGAAATGGCAGTGTCTAAAAGTCAGTGTAAACTCAAGCCCTAAGTAAATGAAAAGAGTTGGATCTCTGTTGAACAATAGAAGCTGCAATAAATTCCAAGTGTTTTTCAAATGTCAGTCTCCATGTCCCTGTGCTAATATATTTTGAGTGAATCCTGTGGCTGGCCTGAATCACACAATTACTTTTCTTATCACCACTAGGGCATAGTTTGCATTGCATGCTAAAGAGGGAAAACAAGAGGCAGCTGATATTAAGGCAAGCTTTAGCAGGTTCCAGATACACAAATATTCTATTTCTGTGCTCCAGCTTTGATTGTCCACTAGCCCTGCAGTCTTCAGCTAAAGATTGGTCAGAATATTAAACAGTGGCCTGGTACATAAATATAGTATGCCCTTTATTAAGCAGTTAAAAGTAAATGGCTTCCACTTTGCTTCCTATAGTGCTGTGCTATGCTAATTCAGTTTCAGAGAGCAGTTTCCTACATTATTCACAACCATTACTTGGTCAAGAGATTTTTGCATCTTGATAAATATAACAAAAAACAAATTTCCTGTGAAAAAAATCAGATTGTTTCTATAATAAGTTACTAGTCCTTTCTTTTTGGTAGTATATACAGTGTACAAGCAAGATATATTTATTTACAGCTCCTCTCCTGTTTGTATAGGATTCTTAATTGCTGGAAGTAGAACTTTATTTAAGAACACTCTTGACATGTTTAGAACAGAAGCACATACATTTTTGTGACTAGGAGTCACCTCATTATGACATAGTGGAAATGACTGTGAAAATGATTGCAAGGATGTTACATATATAGATGGGACCAGATTTGATGTGTGTGTGTGTGAGCTTTGAGTTGTCTGTGTTCTTTAAATTCTGATATTTCTGTTTAGAGTGACACTACAATTTTCATGTATTTCCCATCTCAACATGTCAGTTAACAGTGGTGATGTTTTCAATAATTATGGGAAGGATAGGCTGCAGAAAATGGACTCAGGTCAGTAGTTACTTGGTAGGATAAAAGCAGTTTTTCCATGCTCTATGAATGTCATATGTCTCTCAGGCTAAAAGAAAAAGAATTTTGTCTCCTACCTTGTTGCTCAGATCCTTTTAGATGCTGTGTTCCAATTCTTTGAGACTTTTTCAATATATGGAATGGTTTTCCCCAATCCAAGAAGGAAAGATAGTATCTTGCAAAGTTATTTATGCTTATCATTTCTTAGTAATAATCCATCAATTCTTAAATTGAAAGTGCACATCAGTAATATCAGTTTAGCCCTATAGATTTCAGAAGTATTAGATAAAGTATATAGTTATTAAAATTTACCAATATTATAAATAATCAGAACTGTGTTTGTAAAACATATGACCACAATGCCATCTGCTGGCTGACAAAAATGCATCCAGTTAAAATCAATATTCCTAATCAAAGCTGTTGAGACTTTTTAAAATGTGACTGGAAATATCCTGGCTATCCTATGTTAATTTCCAAAGTGGATACCGACATTTTTGTAAAATGTAAGACAATTACAACAATTCTCAGAATTGTTTTAGCAAGCATGATAATCAGAGTAGCAGACAGTTAAGGGAGGGCGGGGTGGGTGGATGACTAGTCTAGTTAAGATTAACTTGATATGGACATGTTCACACGTTTTCCCACATATTCACATGGGTTTCTTGGTAACAATATGCAGCACTTTACCATGCTGCCTTCTGGTGTCTGTACATGTTTCTTAATATTTGCCAGGGCCAACTCTAATAACTTTTTGAGTACAACCAAGTTTGTCTAGGGTTGCAATTTCTTATGATGTTGATGAACCAAGGCTTGATTATATCCTGCATTACAATCCTTTTGGAATCTATCATATTGAATTCAGAAATTATTCTTTTGAAAAAGTGCTAAATCCATGTCCAAATATAATGTGGCTGACAGTTTGTATAATAGGTGGAGAAGAGGATTGTGGCAGGAAGCCAAAGGATGCACTCTTGCTCAGTGCATGAAGGGACCTCCTTTCTTACCTCCAGTGTGTTTCATCACTTTCTTCTTGAGTTATCCAATCTTTGTGCAATGATATAACAGTTATTATGAAAACCGCCCTAATATTACTGTGATAGCTAAGTTACACTAAGGTACACTCATAGATAATTATCTATGAGAGTACTTAATTAGATAATAATTATCTATGAGAGATCATAGATATGTGCCTGTGATCTGTCCCTCAAGCAGCATGAAAAATCCTAAATTCTTCATCCCAGCCTGCAATTATTCAATTGTGCTCAAAACATTAAACACAATAACTGTTGGTTTTTTTCTCACTAAGATTGGCACTCAGTGAGAGGGGAAACAAAGTCAGGGAACCTTTCCTCAATTTGTCCTGTATTCAAATGATAAGGCTAGCAGCACTTGCTTCCCTCATTCTTATGGTAGAATAGCATTCTTTGATAGGGATGGGTAATATAATCTATACTGACATGCTTCTCTGCCAACTGAATTATGGAGGACAGCATTTCAATATGGCTTGTGTTCTCAACAAACCCTATTAAGTCACTTAATAGTTTTAAATATGTATTACATAATTTTGCAATTGCACATTTTAGTTTTTTAAAAGCTCTCAGGTAGCTGCCAAACACTTTGCTGAACAAATTTAAGTTTGCCCTGAATCTTCTATAATGAAAGCAAATGCAAGTGTTTCAAATGCAAATATTACCAAATAATGTATTGTGTGATGGTGCTGAGATTTTTTAATTGTTCATTAATTAAAAAAAAGAATGCAAATTTTCATTAAATTTCTTTTCATTGCACAAACAATCAGTAATGAAGTAAATAATCTTCTCAAATGAAAAGATTATTATGCAAAATTTGAAGAATGTCTATAATATTATTGTTCCTAGAAATATGGAAACCCATTGAATGAAATGGTAAGTTTTTCCTGTCTGATGAGAAAGAATTTATAATCAAATCTAAACTTTCAAGTAAAACTAGTTTAAGTTCAATTATTTCTAATTCTAGTAGCTAAAATAAATTATTTTCTTCATGCAAACATTTTCCATTCATCAGCTTGTTGGCTAAATTAAGCATGAACTGTCAACTCCTCTCTTCAATTGTTACAAGGAATGTGTATTACATAGTCATATTTTTACCTAGCCTTTCTGAGTAAACATGACATATCTTGCTTTAAAGTTTAAAAAATGTAAATTCAATCAACCTAGACCAATGCTAAAATGCTTAAATCTGAAGCTTTCCCATGGTATTTGATTTTTAATTTTTTATCATTAGTTTAACTAATCTGGTTTCCATGTTTATTTTTCAACAAAATCATTTTACATCCTTGAACCATTTGAATAGAAACACTGGTATTGTCTCCCATTTGATTGATGGTCATGTGATCAAAAGTCAGGTGCTTGGCAACTGGAATGTATTTATGACAGTTACACTGTTCTCAGGTTCTATGTTATGTGTACACCATTTGTAACCTTCCCAGCTGGTTTCTGACAAGCAAAATCAATAGGGAAAGCCAGATTCACTTAAAACTGCATGATTCACCTAACAACTGAAGTGATTTGTTTTACAACCATGGCAAAAAACATCATAGAATGGGATACAAATCACTTAACAACTGTCTTGCTTAGCAATGGATATTTTGGGCTCAGTTGTGGTTGTAAAAAAATACAAGACAAGAAACAATGATGGAAACTAAGGAGAGAAATAACCTAGAACAAAGGAGAAAATTCCTAATAGTTAGAACAATCAGCCAATGAATTTTTTTTACCTTCAAAAGTTGTGTGTGCCCCATTCACTAGAGGCTTTCAAAAAGAGACAGGACAACCACTTGTCTGACATAGTACAAGATCTCCTGCTTGAACAGGAGGTTGGACTAAAAGAGCGCCAATGTCATTGTTCCAACTTTATTGTTCTATGTTCTACATTCTGTGATTACCTGTGTGTATAAAAATATTATTTATCTAACCATAGTATATGCCTTTTGATATGCAGCTTTCAGGAAACTGTTTAGTTTTATACAAAGATTATTTCATTTATTTTTAAGCCCTTTGTACTTAGTCTTCATATGTGTACTTACATGTATGCTGTTCAGCTTCCTTCGGGTATTATCCTACGTCATTGTAGTTGTGCTTTTAAAGTTGTAGCAACGTTTTAGCAGAATCTCATCTGCCATCATCAGGCTTCTGTATTGAGTTGATCAATACAGACAAATACAAGATGAAGACAAGATGAACAAGACGAATACAAAATGAATACAGACGAATACAAGACAAACTCAGTACAGAAGCCTGATGATGGCAGATGAGATTCTGCCGAAACATTGCTANTATCTATATCTATATCTATATCTATGTCTATGTCTATGTCTATGTCTATGTCTATGTCTATGTCTATGTCTATGTCTTTGTCTATGTCTATGTCTATGTCTATGTCTATGTCTATATCTATATCTATATCTATGTATAGATGTATGTATATCTAAAATATTAAGATTATGCTTAGGTATTATAGACATATTCTTTTTATGCCTAATTTGATTAATATTTTATATTTTTTCCATGATATTTTCTAAAAGTTGATTACCTAAAGTTCAGCTTTATGTTTCTTGTCTCTAGTTAGGTCCTGCACTTTTTCATTATTCCATTATTACTCAATTTGGTGTTTGATTTGTATTCTTTCAATTATTTCTTCATTTTGTTATTTTATTTTTATTTCTGATTTGATAACTATCATTTTGTCTAAATCAACATTTTACAGTATTTCATCTTGTCAGACTCACTTAAAGTGGGGAATATAGAACCTACAGATTTGTTCTCCAAAGGAAGAAAAAAAATGTTTCTATCTTAAGGCTAGGTCACATTGGCCAACAGATGCAAAACTTATGTAAAAAGGACACAGCGGACGAGCAAATTTTCCATCCATTGTTATCCGCTCTCAAAAGGGGCAAAAATTTGCA
>BHFT01004293.1:0-33293 GCA_004320025.1 Laticauda laticaudata
AAAAAAAAAAAAAAAAAGCACCATATGGCAATTTTACAAATAACTTTTTGAAACAAATGCTGTATCTGATGAACTTTAACCAATACTGACACCCATATTTCTACAAATCAGAACTTCTCACATTGATGCTGTTGATGTATGATAGATGAGGAACAAGAACAGTTTAGCAGGTTTTTTTTTTTAACTAGAGCAATAACTTCCTTCTGAGATGATGGTTGGAGAACTAACTACATTAATATTATTTTAAAACCCAAACAATAAACAGAAGAATTCAACTTCAAGCAAAATGTTCTGGAAAAAAATACCTACTCTTTATCGGCTTAGGTACTGGTTCTAAAACTATAATATCATTCCATGTACATAGTCAGATAATAGATGCACAATATTATTCTTGTAAAAGCCAAGACCATAAATACTAGTAGCAAGATTACTTCTTAGTAAGAATGTAATGAACTATACATTCCTTGACATAACTGTAGTTTGCTACACAGAAAATTTCTTTGAAACTAGCATTTCTTGAAAGCATTAATGTGTCTGAGACATTTCACATGCTCAAAATTATTGCAAAATACAGCCTTTCCTTGATTTTATGACCATAAGAATATTAATGTTGATAACCAAGTTCAAATATTATTTATTCAAACACTTAAAGTGAAAAAAAGCTTCAAGAAGGAACAACTGAATGCAGGCACATCAGAGGGAGAAATGTATTTAACTGAAATCTGACATTTCGCTTTGTCAAATTGCATTCCCAACGCTATATGCCTTCAGATGCTGTCTTATTGTTTCCTCTCTTCTTTATTTCTAATAGATTTGGACATTTTCCAAAAACAATTTTAGGTTGGGGATTGTACATTTAAATGCTCTCCTGTTTGGGAAACAAAAATTAACCTATAGTTAGAGCTCTTGCCTCACAATCAGGGGGCTGTGAGTTCAGTCCTAGCTAGCAGCAGGTATATCTCTCTCTGAGCACAATGAGTAAATATCAATTGTGAACTCTGCATTGGCAACAGGAAAGGCATCTGGCCAGGAAATGCTCAGCTCCATTCAATTGCCCCAACTCCACCCCAGTGCAAGGGATTGTGGGGTCATTAAAAGTAAAACCAGAAAAAGCAAGCTGTTCCATGTAAAACTGCCTTTTGCAATTGTCTGATAGGATATTATTATTTAAGGTGAAGAATAAGACTGAAGAATAATTTACAAATCATGGGGTGTAATAATTCTTCCTTCACTGGTCAGAACCCATCCCCTCATGTTGCAGACACCACAACTTAAGAAGGATTTGGAGAAACAGGAACACAGAAGAGCAATTACGATAATAAGAACACTAGAATCAAAGAGAGATTCATCAATAAAGTGGGAAGTTTAGTTCTGAGAAGCAGTCTTCAAATATCTGAAAGACTTTCACCAAGAAGCCCAAGATCCATACATTATGGATTTAAATTAGAAGAAGGCAATTTTTGGATGTTCGGAAAAAACTTTCTAATAATAAAAGCAGTTAAACAGTAGAACTAGTTAACTAGTAGTGGAGATGAATGGGCTTCTCTTCATTGGATGTGTACAAGTGAAGCCTAGGCAGCCATCTAATGGGACTGTTTTTATTTGAGTTCCTGCACTGAAGAGGATTCCATGGCTTAAATGACCTCTTCAAATTCTATTAGTCTTTCATTTTATAATTCTCTGAGCTATAGGACTCTGGCCATCAATTGGCAGAATTGCTACCTTAATATTACTATGAGGTATCCTAACTAAAGATTCAACAATTCTATAGACCATTGATGGCTCATTAACTATTAAGCATGTTACAGGAAGCTTCTTGCTTCCCTCTGGAACTAATCATGGAAAATAAGCAGACTATGTTTTTCTGCAGCTATTTTGTCTACAAATTGTGGTATCCTGGGTTTGGAGGATAGACAACACCATAAAAAAGGCTACTGCTCAGGGGAAGAGGAAATAGAATATGCATACTAATTAAGACTGGGGTTTTCCATGCAGAGCAAGGAGGGAAATAAGATGTTATATACCTTACTCAACTCTCTTACATCTTTAGTACCATTTTGTATTTGCTACTTTCCACTTTCTAATGTCAGTGGAATTAATAATCACATTAACTCCATTAGCCTTCTATATTGGATTTTTAATACATAACACTTTAGCACCCTGCATTGAAAACTAAGTGATCCTGGTAAATTAGATAGCTGTTTGACATATATGGATATTAATAAAGTCTGGGGGGTTTTCTCTTTCATCCCTTGAGCATCTGTATTCCCAACCTCCTCTAACTGTAGATTTGAGCTTCCAGAGCAACATGGGGTAAGAGGGAGTCCTTTTTTATGCTGGCTGGACTCAGCTGGATATTTTTTATATATGTTCACACACTAAAAGAAAATACTTTGGTTTCTCAAACCCATTTCCCAATTTGGGCAGAGTAGAATGGCTTTGTTTCACTTAATTCTTAAAAAGTACAAATTGAGCATTTGGTTTTTCTCTGGAAAGGGACATTCTCTCTTTCTTTCTCTCTTTCCTTCTCTCTCTCTCTCTCTCTCTCACACACACACACACACAAACACACACTCGGGGGGGGAGACATATTTTACAGACTAAAGGCCTTAAGCCCTGTCACACTGGCGACGGATGCAAAACGTTTGTAAAAAGGACATAGCGGATGAGAAAAATGTTCCATCCATTGTTATCCGCTCTCAAAAGGGCCAAAATTTGATAACCAGAGCGGACAACACGGAAAAGGAACGGATGGGGGGGACGCAGGGCGGATGGAAAGCGGATGCCTCCGGAAGCCTAGCGGATGGAAATGGATGAGAGCGGATGGCACATCGGTAAGGCTTCCAGGGGCACAGCAAAGCAGACGCGAATGGATACAGCGGATGCAGAGTGGATGCTGAGCGGTATGCTGAGAAGATGAAGCGGATGCACAGCGGATGCAGAGCGGATGAAGCGGAGCAGAGGCGGAAGCCTAGCGGAAGCCTAGCAGCATGCTAGCCGTGTTCCTAGCATTCACTGCGCATGCGGGGAGGATGCATTGCGTCAGCCCCGCGGATATAAAGGGAGGCAGCTCCAAGCAGGTCACCATTCAGAGGAAAGACCTGCTTCCAGACACATCAACTGCCTTGCCAGCCTGCCCTGCTGCATGCCTGCCACCAGCCTTGCTGCCAGCCTTGCTGCCTGCCTGCCTGCCAGCCTGCCAGCCTGCCTGGTTGCCTGCCAGCCTTGCTGCGTGCCTGCCAGCCTTGGCTGCCAGCTGCCTGCAAGCCAGCAACCCACAAACCATGGGAAGAAGAGAAAGCCTCAGCCATCTGCTGCCAGCCCTGGCAAGAGGGATAGGGCCACCCTTCCCACCCCCTGGCCTTCACTCTGCTTCTGCTGGGGCTTCTGGAGCACGGGCTCACTTTCTGGGCTGGGGTCTTCTGCTGCTCTCTGTTGTCTGGAGGAGGTGATGATGCTGCTTATGGCGGTGGTGCTTCTGCTGGTGCTTACTCTGCTGATGCTGCTTCTGGCGGTGGTGCTTCTGCTGATAGCTGCTTCTGGAGGGCTGCTGATGCTTGCTATGGCAGTGGTGCTTCTGGTGGTGCTTACTCTGCTGAAGCTGCTCCTCGTCCTGCTGGCCCTGCTTGTCCTGCTGGTCCTGGCTGGTGCTCCTGGTCTTGCTCGTCCTGCTGGTCCTGCTGGTGCTCTGGTTCTTGCTCGTGCTCCTGGTCCCTGCTCGTGTTGCTGATGCTGCTGGCACTGCTGGTGCTTACTCTGCTGCTGCTGATCCTGGTCCGATGGCTGGTGCGGCTGCGTGATCCACCTGGTCTGCTTGGTGCTGCTGGTCCTGCTGGTCCTGCTGCTGCTGGTGGTATGGAGGAGCAGCCCCTACAACCTGGAAGTCCTTCTGATGAGGGCCATGTGCTGTCCTGCCAAAGAGAGGAAAGAGGCATATGTGAAACGGGAGAGGAGGCAATACTTCATCGAGAAGGAACTGAGGATGAGTGCTGGAGTGGCTGAGAGAGAAATGAGTATCTATGGCGAAGGGACACAGGCACTACAGGGATACCAAAAGGAAACAGGCTGCTTGGAGAGAGAAGGCGGAGAGCCTGGGCTACACTTCGGAGGTGCTCCTCGGCTGGTGGAAGCACATGCACACCTGGTACGGGAAGCTGCCACCTGAAGAAATCTGCCGCAGTCAAGCTGACGGACCGGGAGACTATGTCATGGCCAAAGTGCAGCTTCCTAGAGGGTGAGATCCGCCACGAGGAGCAGCCCTCTCACAACCCTCTCTCTCAGGCAGCTGCTGAAGCCAGTCCTCTTCTGGCCGAGAGTCAGCTCCTGTCTCCAGGCAGGTGTCTGTGGAGCGTGCCACGACGGAGAACCCATGGACAGCTGTTCTAACCATGGTGGAGCGCGTGGAGACTCCCTGGCGCAGTGGGGAGAAAGGAGACGGCACTTCCCCACAGCCCAACCAGCATCCACCCCACTGCCACCTCCACAGCAAGGCAGAGAGCCAGACAGGAGGGGCAGAGCCACAACTGTCCTGCTGGAGATAAGAGACACCATCAGGAGCAGCATAGATATCTCTCTCAGCTGGTCCACACTGACTGCCTCATAACTCCAACCGCAAGCCACTTCCTCCCTATGTGAAACCAGACACCCTCACGGAAATGGCGAACCCCAAGTACAGTGGTGAGGAGCACGGATCACGAGTCTGCTTCACAACCCTCCAGACGCCAGAGGCACCTGCCTCTGACCAGTCCAGGCTCTGCTCCTCAACCCAGGTTGTCCTCCATTCCAAGGCTTCCCCAGGCCCTCACCTACCAGGGCTACAGTACCAGAGGTCAGCACACAGGCACAGCCTTCACAGTCCAGCACACATTGCGCCTAAACACATGGGATGACACGTTGCCACCAGGTTCACTGATAGCCAGCTGAGTCGGCCCTATCAACCACGCCACTGATGCCACCGGATTGCCACCACGACTGCACTGATGCCAGTCATGCGTAAGATGCCACCGCCACATCACCAATGCCACCCCGACAGTCCCTCACACAGCTGCCAGAAACAGCCCACTACACTGCTCCTTCCCTCCACCCCATACGCCAAGCCCGGCCTCAGTACATCTGTCATCGTACTGGGCTGTGACACCCCATGGCATGGAGGAAGGAGCTTCTCAACTCACGGGATGAGTGCAGCTTCTGAGAGCTTCTAACACACACGTCATGTTGTCCTTCGGGGCCAGGCACCCCAGTGGTGCTTCCAGACCAGCACTCCAGCAGCAGCCACCTCCACAGCACCTGGACCCTTCCACCCCTGAACTGGGCACACTCTGAGTGACAGAGAAGCGAGTTGTCAGAGACCGTTGGTGTGCTAACGCTGTAGACTTTTTCTTGGACACTTGACTTGGGTCATTTTTCTTTACAGCTTATTTATATATAAAGATTTAGGCTTTGCTTCACACTCTATCATTTATTTTGTAAATATAGTGCAGGGTGTTAACTTTTATAATGGTCTTATCATGCCTATCAACGGTGGTGAAGTTGTGTAATGGATGAGTGGGGTGGCGGGATACTTCGTATGGGTAATAGCTATGGGATGGGAGGTACTTGAAGGATAGATACTTGTATCAGTATTGTTTTGTAAGAAGATGACAAGATCCAAAAGCTATAGCGGTGCACTTTAAGTAGTCCTCTGTGGATCGAGGGGGTGTGTCCAGTCCCGGTGAAGCGTGTCGAAGCTGTGGAGAGTGGTGATGGGCTCGCTATGGCAGGAATCATCTGGGCTTGAGCCTGGAGGTGGTTAGGATAGCCTAGTGGTGCCGCCGTGAGGACGAACACTGTGGAGGTAATAGTGGGAGAACTGCTGGGAAAGATAAACCTCGCAGTGCAAGCCAGAGTGGACTGTATGGTCACCTCCGCTGCACACCTATTGACTCTTTATTATCAATAACAATTTAATCATTCATAACACATTTCGATCTTATGAAACACATCTATTATGTAATCGCTTGTTAATTGTAGGGCCACTCAAATTACATGGCAACAATCGCATCAGTGTGATGAGGACAGACTCAGGAGGCATGATTTCAAGCATCTACATCCTGTCTTGCACTCAGCTCCAGCTGGGGAGTTTGCATCTAGTGTGTTTTATCAGCCTCTCGAGCATCAGTCTCCCGTGCGCTGTCTTTTTGGACCTTCTTCCTCCTCACGCTCATGTTGGCTTACATCACAGTGTCATGGTATCCGCTCTATTACCAGGGCTCCATGTCCCCATTGCCTTGTTGGTGGTTCACAAGTGTGCTAACCTGCATGAATTGATGTTCGAGGCTACATGGGGGTAGCGAAGGAGTGAGCGCGGTGCAGCTGCGAGGCTTGTGCGGCAGGATGTCAAGCATCAAGCGGTCATGGATAGTTCCTCATGTCGTGTGGCAATGCTGCATGGTGCGTGGACGAAAGTACCTGAAATGGCCGGCTGTTGTTGGCCAGGATTGCCAAAGGGCATTCGCTCACCACCCGCCTTCGCCTGGGACAGCCTGTAGTTGGAAGATACTCCTCTCTTCTTTCGTCAAACATGATGGAGGCTATTCTCTGAGTCGTGGATCATCTGCATTGGATCGTGGTCTTCGTTCTTCAGCCTCCACCATCAGCTTGTGTACAGTCCATACTCTGCTCTTCTCCCAATCATCTCTCGGACCCAGACGCTTCTTGGCCCGCTTTTTCTTTTCCGCCGTATCAGTAGATGTATAGCGTGCGCAACATGTTGTCTACACTGGTGATGGTCTCGTATGAGATAGCTGCACTCTGGCTGACGCATCCTGATGGCTTAGAGAGGCTGGTTACGAGTCATGTGTGACATGACTGATAAGGCGATGTGGAGAGGGCAAGGCCGATTGAAGGCTGAACTAGAGTCTGGCCAGACGAGGTCTGACTGCTCTGAAATGTAGCGAGATCCAGGTGAGTTGCTTCGCCTTTTAATATACGCGCCGAATATAGGTTCTTCCCTATGTGTCCTTTAGAGTCCTCGTCAGCTATCCCTCTACGACATTGTAATATCCGAGAGTTAGAGCACTGTGACTGTCCTCTGAAGAACTCGTTTTTTCCGTTAAAATGCTTTCTTTGCGAGGCTGTATCCACTTTCATCCTTTCCTTCTGTCTGTGCTACTAAGCTGCGCGTCCGTCTTCCATGTCCATTCGCTTTCTCCTGTGTCCCGCCTTCCGCTGGAGCGATTTGAGTTGCCGCGGATGCAGAGTGGATGCCTAACGGATATAGCGGATGGGCGTACGGATGAGATGATCCGAACGGGAAGTTCCCGAATGCAGAGACGATAACGGGATCGCGTTAACTACATTTTCCGCTCAAAAAGTTTTTGAGCCGCTAAAACATTTTGAGCGGATGGACACTTCAGCTCGACAGATGCTGGACGGAATGAGAGAGAGAGAAACAAGCGGGACGCGGAGTGAATCAAACGAAAAGCATCGCGGTTAAGCAAGCAGGTGGAAAGTTGTTTTTTCTTGTATATATATCGTAACCAACGGATGGCAAGTGTTTTTCTCCGTTTTACATCCTCTTTCCATCCATTGGTGCAATGTGACATGGGCTTTAGCTGTTATTTCTTAGTCCAGTCCTTCATCCTTGGTGCAAAAATTTGTTCACCATGCTCAATAACATTGTATAAAGCAATAGCAATAGCACTTAGACTTATATACCATTTCACATTGCTTTACAGTCAGTATATTGCCCTGAACAATCTGGGTCCTCATTTTACCAATCTCAAAAGGATGGAGGGCTGAGTCAACCTTGAGCTTGGTGAGAATCGAACTCCTGGAGTGAGCAGTCTGTTAGCCTGCAGTACTGCATTCTAACCACTGTGCCACCATGTCTCATATGAAATATTAGATACCTGTACATAAAATATCATATACATGAAATACTGGAAATTATGTCATGCTATGCAAGGACAGGCAATAGATAGATTTTTGCAATCCTGTGCAAAGAAATCTGGAAAAAGGAGGAAAATCTGTAAACAAAAAGGGGTGGACAAGTAAGCTGGAATTCCATTGGGAGTTTGCACATTGCAAGCTTTTTATGCTTAAATATTATCATTAATATATCATTCCTTTACATATTCCTTTTCTAGCCATACAAACAGTTGCTAGTTCTTGTGTTCTTGTAAGGAATAATAGCCCTTTTGTGAAATGTTTCTATTTTATATCACTAAGGCTTTTCTCATAAACCTACCGAGTTTGTTTCCTCATCTGTTACCTTATGTTTGAGTCAATAAAATCTAATAATCACTTAAGAGCGTCCAGGGCATTTGCATGCACCAATCATTGGCAATACTGTCTTTCACAAAATGAAAGTGTTGATATATGAGATTTAATGAGAATAAAATATATTTAGGCACTTTATTGGAAATGTTGAGAGGACAAAATCAGAATCTGCAACTGTCTTTTCCCCAGAAGTCACATGCATATGCAAAAGCAGCTGCCTATTTGCTTGTCTTGAGAATCTAATCTCCTTGGTTTTATAAGCTGCATTATAGAACCTGACATGCTTATTTTTTACCCCTCTCATTGTATTATATTTGTAAGCAGTGATCCTTCTGAAAAGAAAATCAACCCTTATTTTTATGTGATGGAATCATCTCCTTTTTCTTTTCTATCTCTCTCCCTCCTCCCTGCCCTGTCTTCCATTAACTGAATGGCACTACATTTTTGTGTATATTAATTGCCTTATAAAATGCATTCCAAGTCATGATAATTCCCCATTCAAAACTATTATCTTGAGCCATTATGTCTTTGCATTATATTTATTTAAATGTGATTTTTCTGAATTAGCTCATTTTTAACAGCTAGCCATGCCTAAACGTATTGTTCTGGTTTAGGCTGCTCACAGATTTACTTTAAAAAAATATTTTTTACAGAAAATAACGTAAGTTCTTATGTTATTTTCTACAAAATCAAATGGGTGAATTCCTCTTCTTCTTGGCATGGAATTATTAGAATTGTGCATTACATTCCAGATTCATTCTAAAATTAAAGTTCCTGTTTTCAGAAGTCTCCCTAAATAAATACACAAATCTTCTGAAGATAGGAATTTGGATGTGTGATTTTCATTTCCCTCTATCAAAAACAGTTTGATTTAGCAGTGCTGAATTCCAAATGTCTATAAACAGCATCCTGCCATATAATTGTATTCCACTATTTTTTTTGGGTACTTATTGACAGGTTACATTAGGAAGCTTGATAAAGTAGTATTTAAACACTCACCCTTTTTAGGACTAGAAAATTTCTACCTGGTCACCTCTTCGTCTCCTGGGCTTTAATACTTACTTTAGAAGAAGCTGTTAGGTCCCCAAATTAGTTTACCAGACTTCACATACAATGGAGATAGAGGTGGTATTCAGCAGGTTCTGACCAGTTCCGGAGAACTAGTAGCAGAAATTTTGAGTAGTTCAGAGAACTGGCAAATACCACCTCTGACTGAATATTTTACAATATCCTTCCCATACCACGCCCACCAAGCCATGCCCACAGAACCGGTAGTAAAAAAATTTGAATCCCACTACTGAATGGAGATATTTCAACTCAAACCAGTCTGTTGCAATAAGTTATCTGGATTTAGTATACATCCCTTTTTGCCAAGTATCCATTACAGAAAGCATTCAGTTGTTTACACATCGAGCTGAATTCAAATTTATTCAAACAGATCTACTGATGTCAGTGGCAACTTTCTTATTCACTGATAATTATCCTATTCATTTCAACAAACCTTTCTTTAACATTACTAAGCAAGCCTCTCTAGATGCAAGAATAAATTGTCTCTTATTGCATATAGCTCTTGATGCAAGTGAAGAAGGAGAGTGCACATGTTTGCCTGAAACTCAACATTAAGAAAACTAAGATCATGGCATTCGGTCTGCTCAGTTCCTGGCAAATAGATGGGGAAGAAATGGAGGTAGTGACAGATTTTATTTTCCTGGGCTCCAAGATTACCACAGATGGGGAAGAAATTAAAATACACTTGCTCCTGGGTAGGAAAGCTATGGCAAATCTAGACAGCATATTAAAAAGCAGGGACATCACCCTGCCAACAAAACTGCGTAAAGTCAAGGCTATGGTTTTCCCAGTTGCAATGTATGACTGTGAAAGTTGGACCATGAGAAAGACTGAGCACCAAAGAATTGAGGCCTTTGAACTCTGGTGCAGGAGAAGATTCTGGCAAGTCCCTTGGACTGAAAGGCAATCAAACTGATCAGTCCTAGAGGAGATCAACCCTGACTACTCTTTAGAAAGTCAGATCCTGAAGATGAAACTCAAATACTTTGGCCACCTAATGAGAAAGAAGGACTCATTGGAGAAGAGCCTAATGCTGGGAAAGATTGAGGGCAATAGAAAAATGGGATGACAGAGAATGAGGTGGCTGGATGGAGTCACTGAGACAGTAGGTGTGAGTTTAATGGACTCCAGAAGCTGGTAGAGAACAGGAAGGCCTGGAAGAACATTGTCCATGGGGTTGCAATGGGTCGGACATCACTTTGCAACTAATATCAACCGCAAGTAGCAACATATTCCCCTTTTGTCTTGAGTTTAGTGAATATCAGCTATATATTTGATGAGACAGTAGATCCAATGCAAAAAAAAAAAAATCCATTCATCCAAAAATNAATGCAAAAAAAAAAAAAATCCATTCATCCAAAAATTCCAGTTCATGTTTGTAGAATGTACTATGGAATTCTGGAAAACAATGGTTTTTCTTGCTGTCATCATTTCTTAAATGGATTTTTGCAATTTTTTTTCACATGGAGTTAATTACAGTATATCTACTCCTTAAAGTTGGTATTCTAAATGTTCTTAAATCAAATATATAATTGACAATCTCACTATTGAATCCTCTAACTGTAAATATCCAGTCTGGTTCTGGTGTCTTTAATTTTGAAATTCATTATATTTATTATTTGTCAATAGGAACACTAATACTTCTGGTTCATTAAAGAACCATCCTGTTGGTTAAAAATAGAAGACTCATACATGAGCCAAAATGCACCACTGTGCTTCATGTTATTCTATCAGGAAAACTGATTGTTCCTCCTATTCATAACCAATGAAGGTGACAATAACTCAGAATTCTTGATGGAACAGTTTGATTGCCTATCTTACTAACTATGATCTGAGGTCAGACTTATGAAAAATGTCTCTTCATTAAGAAGTATCCTGCAATTTAGTACTCATTCTCAAAAGATTTGGGGAAAGGATTTCAAGTTACATGGCATAGAGCTTTTTGGAAAATGTATCAAAACTTTCACATATTCAATACAGAAAGAACATGAATTAGTGTCACTCTGTCTTGCATTATAGAAGAGAATCTTCTATTTGAAGAGCTGTCAAAGAATATCCTGCTCTCTGGAGGCATACTGTGTTTGAACTGTGGGTTTAAATATTAATAATCAGGGTCTCTTATGATGTTCAATCGAAGTTGCATCCAAAAAATAGACTGAGAAAATCTGTAGATCAGCTGGTTAGCCTTTGATGAGACAACTTAATTTGAAGGCTATTGCATCTGGCTATAAAAAACCCTAGATGATAGCAATCAATCAATCAATCAATTGATCAATCAATACAATAAAAGAGAATACACTAACTTTTTTGCAGCCTCATGCACTGAATGAATTATAAAAAAACTATATACCTATTCCAATCATGCTTTTCCTTTTTGGAATAATAAAGTCTATGCAATGTATAGGAGTGAGAAATACTACACTAAAGAAATCAAAGATATAAGGTAAATAAATATAGTGAGCTAATTTATGCAATTATATTCTTTATAGCTCTTGGTGCATTCATCATCCTAAAAAGCATCTTATTACTATCATTACATCGATACGCCAATTACTATAGCATTCTTTTAAGCTTCTTGCCTCTTTCTTTTTGAGGGTCTCATAAATTCCATTAAGTTACAATTTTCTTAATCCTCCCTTTCCTCTCAATCTATCTACTCTTTCTTCATTTAGTTTGTACTTTAAATTTTATTCACTTTTTCAGTGTGATCAAATCACTCCAGTACTCTTTTTTTTTTTGTATAAGTTTTTCATTTTTTCTATTCAATCTATATCATTCAGCAGTATATTCATTCCTGATCCTTTTTTTTTATGATCACACATAATTAAAAAGTAACCCACTCTATTGCATTATAAATGGATATTATATAAAATATCCATTTTATTATATAAAATTTTCACTTCCTTCATTAAACCTTCATCATTCTCAGCAGATTACAAACTACTCCCTACTTTTCTACCAGCTTTGATATATTTTGAGATTTCTATATCCATTTTCTAATCTTTAGCAATTATCTTTATGCTAGTCTTTAATCGTTGAAGATATGCATAGCTCATCTACCTAGTCTGTTTTTTAACATCTATATATAAATATTCATAATATTTTCCCCATTCAAGCATAATTATCTTGATTTTGATGTATTATTTTTCAAAGCTACAATCCTTATTGTCCTATACAATCAAACATTAACTGTGTATTACTCTGATTCTTAGCTATTGTCTACTTGCCATTGTCTGTATATAATAGCCCACAAACATATTAATGTAACTGTATTCCTGCTAATATACCTATAATTTCAGTACAAATATCATTTGTCCATTGATATGATCCATATCATATCCATTTTTTAAAATAATAAAGGCAAATCACACATCTTTATTCCAGTTCATGTTGAGACTGGAATGTTTTGCAAAGCATTCTATTAATGTCAACTCAGGCTATATTTCCATCATATAAGTATTACAAACCTACATATCATTCACAAACTAACCTTCAACTCTATTCATACAACACATTTCAAAATTAAAATATGTTCAATTTATTGTACATTCCTTCTGAATTCTGACGGATGCAAAACCGTGATGTAAAAAAGACACAGCGATGAGCAAATTTTCCATCCGTTTGTTAGCGCTTTACAAAAGTTGCCCCAAAATTTGCATAAACAGAGGGACAACAACAGAAAGGAACGGACATGGGAGAGGATTACGAGGGATGTAAGCGGATGTTCGTAGGAAACATAGCGGAATGGAATGGATGGAAGTTGCGATTGACACAGTCCACGAGGGCTTCGGGGAGAACAGCGAAAGCGGACGCTAGCGAAGGAGTGAAGATGCTTGTCGATGCGTAGCGGGATGACACGGATGCATCACGTGATACCTATAGGATGCATCAGCGGATGCATAGTGGATGCAAAGCCGTTCACTGCACATGTGGGAGATGATTATTGCGTAAGCTCCGCGGATTACAAAAGGATAGCGCTCGCAAGCAGGTCAGCCATTCAGAGGAGGGCCTGCCTTGCCAGAGACAATCTTTGAGAGAACACCATGGGGAAGAAGAGGAAGCCTGTGGCCTACTTCTGCCAGCGCCTGGCAAGAAGGACAAGAACCACCATCCACCCGCTGGCGCTGACTCTGAAGCTGCTAGGTGGCTGGTGCTGCTGGTTGCGCTTGGTGCTCCTGGTGTGCTGCGTGCTTCTCTCTGCTGATTTGCTGCCTCTGTTCTCCTTGCTGTGGTGCTGTTGATGCTGCGGTGCTGCTTCCGCTGGTGCTGCTGGTGCTGCTGATTGCTGCTGGTGCTTCTTCCTACTGCTGCTGCTCTTCTCCCTGCGCTGCTATGGTGACCAGCCCCAATATCTCAAACCCTGCTGCTGAAGGCCCTGAAGCCCCTGCCGATGGAGGAAGAGCGCAAGGCAAAGGAGAGGGGGAGAGGGAAACAGTACTCCATTTCAAAAGACCATGAGGAGGAGGTAGCTGGAATGCTGGGGAGAACGAGTACCTGTGGAGGAAAGGGCCATTGGCTCTATCGTTGACATCCAGGCAGTGTGGAGAGAGAAGGCAGAGAAGCTGGGCTACACTTCAGATGTCTCTCTGGGTAGTGGAAGCATATGACCACCTATATGGCAAGGCTGCACCTGAAAGAAATCCGGGCAGGCCGCTGTAAGCTGACTTGACCGGGAGAGACCTATGTCATGGCCAGGGTCAGCTTTTCCTGGAGGGTGAGATCCACCACCAAGGAGCTCAGCCCGTCTGTCACCCTCTCCCTCAACAGCCCACAGAGAGCCACTCCTCTCCGCCAGGAGATAGCTAACAGTGTCCACGGCAGGTGTCTTTGGAGGCCCACGACACAGACCCCCCTGACAGCTGGCACTTCCTCCAATGCCAGAGGATGTGAGGATCCCCGTCTCAGATGGAGCAAGAAGAAGCAGCCACCAGAGACCAACCCCCCCAACCCCCAGGACTCACTCCACAGAAAAGCAGCACGAGAGGCAGACAGGAGGGACAAGAGCCCACACTGTTCTCTTGGAAGATCAGGGACACACATCAAAGCCAAGCAAAGATCTCCTCTCCCAGCTGGTCCACTCACACATACAGCAATCTCCAACCGCAAGCCCTATCATCAACATATGGTGAGCCAGATCCTCACTAGACATGCTGAGGCCCCATACCAGGCGATGAAGGACAGGATCACAGCTCTTCTGCGACGTCGCTCCAGGCCCAGCTGAACTGCTCCTACCCACGTACAGTCTGCCCTCCACGCAGGCGATGTCCAAGCTCTTCCATGGATTTCAAGCTAGCCCTCGCCTACCAGCCTACCATACCAGGACTTCCCAATGCAGAGGCGCCCTTTCCCAGTCCAGACCCAGGGTACCTCGGATGCACACAGATGCCACAGATGCCTCAGCTGACCCAGCTGCAGACCAGACACCCCACTTACACTCCTCCTTTCCTTCACCAAAGCCAAGCCCTGTCCTCAGAACATCAATTTGAGTCATCAGTCTGGGCCTCACATCCCAGTACTTAAGGGAAAGGGCTCTCAACTCACGGACTGTCAGCTCGTGAGAGCTTACTGCACACAGGCTATCTCCTGTGTACTCTTTGGGCAGGCACCTCAATGGCATCTCAGACCAGCACTCAGCACAGCCACCTTCACAGTCCTGCCTCTGTTACATCTGAGACCATGGCATGCTTCAAAGTGACGAGAAGAGTGCCAAGAGACTGAGTTTTTACCTGTTCACCTTATCTTTGCTTTAAAGACACTTACTTGGTTCATTTTGCTTTTTAATAAAGTCATAACAGTTTGTTATTATATAAGGTTATCTTTGTCCTTTGTGATCTGGGACACACTATGAACGTAATATACTGGTATTTTTTTTTACTTAATAAAAGTGTTGGGGAAACTTTGAAAAAAAGTGTTAAGCCTTTGCATGCTTGTGCGATGGGTAACGGGATAGCTGTGGGATTGGAATATCTGTGGATGGGTAAGGATAGCTATGGGATGGATAGCGCTGTGGGTGGGAATGATAAGCTGTGGCGATGGGTAAGGGATAGCTGTGGGATAAGATACTTGTGGGGATAATAAACCTCCAGTTGCAAGCATAGTGGGACTGTAATGGTCAACCTCCAGCTGCCCACACATATGGCCCTTTATTATCATAACAATTTAATCATTGATCAACACGATTTTCAACATAAACAAAACTCTTTATTGATGCCCTATTCATTGTAGGGCCATCAATAACATGGCACAATTCACAGTTCATCAAGATGAACAGGCTGAAGGAAGCATCCCATTAAGCATCTACCATCCTGTTTGCCACTCCACTGCTCCAGCTGGGGTTTTCAGGAGGTTGCGCTGCCTTTCTTCCTCCATGTGAAGCTCTGTTGGGGCCTTGACATCACAGTGTCTATCAGGTTTAGTCCCTTGCCTCCATTCAACAGGCTCCATTCCCATGGACTTGTTGAATGGTCCACAGCTGCTTCTGCAAGACTGGGTAGCGGGGCGCGCATGAGAATTGTGCAGAATGCCAGCAAGGCTTCCACGATGCTGCCTCACGGTCCCTGTGGGGATTCTGCATGGGTGGTGAGAAGTACTGGAACTGTTGGCCAGGATCAAAAGGCGTTTCCCCACCACCTGCCCTGGGACAGCCTAGTAGTTGAAGATCCTCTCTCATCGGATGAGGTCATCTGAAGGTAGGGCTTCATGAGGTAGATTCTGAGGGAAGAAGGCGTCATCCCCCACCGATGAAGTAGGCACATATTGTGTATTCATTTAGGGTAGGGGGTCTGATCTGGAAAACCAATGATGAGGTTGCATTCCAGCACCCATTCCTTGAGTCCACTGGGCGTTTATATCTGGCATCTGAAGCTGACCCATTGCCTGAAGCTCGATGTACATGAACTTGTAATTCATTCATCAACCATGGCAAGAGGGATGATGCTGAAGAAAGCCCTTGAAGATTGATCATTGGACCCTAAGTTTTGCTGGAGCTTTGCAGGGCATATGCTTCCCATCTTATGGCTCCATGGTGTGGGGAAAGGTTCTACACTCTGATATCCATGCTCTGCAACTTTCCTCCAGCATTCTTCTACGTGGTGGGGACACTGGAGGAGCTCCTCCACGGTATTCTTCGATGATGCTGCACCATTTCTCTGACCACAATATCTGACTGGTGTTTGTGTTGCACCCTCCAGGCATACTGGCATGTTTGTACTGTCCCAGAGGCCAGGTGCGCGCAGAAGTTCAGTGCCACCTTGCAGTCCAGGGTCCAGGCTGGGATGGAAGTTGATGTTTGCCTTGGTCAACCTGGTTCTCAGACCGCCCACAACTTCTGTCAAACTGGCTGGTGGCATCCGTCATGAAGTGCTGGAATGCTTACGAGGGTCTTCATTCTCAGCTCCACCATACAGCTTTTGTCATATGAGTCCAAAACTCCACTCTTCTCTTGATCCATCTTTGGCCCAGAACAGCTCTTGGACATTTCCTGTCTTCCCCTTGCGTAGAAAAGGTGAAACCAGTCTGAAGAGGGCTTGGTTACAGGTGTTTGAAATGAGGCGCCTACCAAAAGGAGTGTGCGCATGATCCAGTGGTGGAGATCAATGGATAGATGTGTGAAGAACAAGAGCAAGGCTTGAAAGAGGTCTGCACACCAGGCTGCTGGCTGAAAGTGAGATCGCAGGTGATTTCCTCCCCCTTTTTAGTAGGAAATGTCAATTTTCCACTAGGTGTCCTTCCCATACTTCCAGAGCATCCTCCGAGACATTCCTAAATAATCGAGATACGTCCCAATATATGAACGTTTTGTCTTGTTTTAATGCTTTAATATACAATGCATCCGCTTACATCCTTTCTATCTCCCGTGCTACTAGTTGTGTGGACGTTCCGCATACCTTTCATTCCTCCCTTTTCCGGTCTTCCGGTGCAGCGGACGGGAGTTGCGTCGATGCCAGAGGATGCGAGAGTTACATTGGATGTGTAAAACAGATGACAACGGACTAGGAATGTTGTTGCCGTATGTGTTGCGATGTAGATCATGTGCCGTAAAGTTCATCCGCCTCAAAGTTTGTGCACTCAAATCATTTGGAAAGCAGATGAAATAGCGTAGCCAGAATGTTTTATTCATAGAGCGTATGAAACACGTGTTGACCGGTGAGGTACCACAACGGATGCATCGCGTTTTCAATGGATGGCAAGCCTTTTTGTCTGTTTTACATCCTCTTTGGCATCCGTTGGGTTCAGTGACATGGGCTTTATATGGCTGCTCATGGAAAAGTATTCTGGAACACGAGAACATATCTTTTCTTAATTTAACATAAGCTACTACAGTTAGGTAACAAAAACTGAAACCAAAATGAGTATGAACCTACTAAGCACATGAGAAGAAATATTCCTTCAATAATATTACTGGGGATTTCAGTGATATTTTGCACCTGGGGAAATAACAAGCCTTCAGCTACTGCTCGAAATATTAATCAAGTTCAATAATGGAAAATCTCATCCCAAAGAAATAGACAAGACACGACTATCTTTGGAATGTCCTCTGGGCTTTCAGTAAGGGGCAAGAATCATCCTTATTAGCTCAGAAGAAATTATTGTGGCATGCAATTTACTTTCATTAAAAGACATTGTGAATATCATTATTCTGAAATAGCAAACGCCTCGGTGAAGAATGAATGATGTTATGCCACTCAGCAGATGATCAGTGACATGGATGTTGTAGTGAATCAAAAGGCATTCTAAACCATTGGTAATGCATTCTCAGCCATATTTTGACCCAATTGTGCTATTGCTGACGTTTCATTAATTTACTATTCGAAATGAGCATGGTTTTCTATTTTATTTAGATAACCTCTGCTGAACCAGGGTAAATTTTGCTCTCCCAAATCCAAGCCACATTGATCTCGCTTCCACGCATAGATATATCATCATTATGCATCAATTGTAGGAGATCTAAATGCTTGCGTTGGAGAAATGGCAAAGATGGGGAACACACACTTGAAATTTGGCACATGTAGAGTAAATGATAAATGAGCAAAATTTGCTTTTGTTCTCATTTAGAAGCAGAATGGGCTAATCATTTGCGTAAACAGACAATATTAACATTCTGTAAATTCTGACTTACAGAAACACAATACACAACCAGTGGAAAGGATGCCTCACTTCAGTCTGTAACATGTTAAACCAGATCCAATTCAGAATCCCATTGAAAAACTTCTGTTGCAGAGAGAGATTTTGAGTATGATCAACCATCTTGGGCATGAACATATAAGCTACCAGTTGAGACATCTAGCCATAAGATTAAAATCTCACACTAATGGATAATAGATCTTCAGTGGTCAGTTCTGTCTTGTCAAAAGAGGAATTTCTAAATGGTTTTATCTTAATTGCTTTCATACATGTTTGCAGAACCAGAAGAATTTGAGGAGATAACTGACTAATATATACTTTTATATTTATAACTTTATAATGATACCCTGATGTCCCATACTTTACTCAAATGCGATAAGAGGAGAATGTTTTAAATATGACTGGCCAAAGAAAAGATTGCAAATTTGTGATGCATCCAATCACACAACATCATGAACCTAACATTGCCTAAAAACTTGAACAGAAGATGTATTAAGACGATTGTACTACATGCAGAACCTCGCATTTAAGCAGAAAGCCTCGCTCAGCCTGCAGACCAACATCCCACTACACTGCTCCTCCTCCTCCCCAAACTCGGCTCAGAATAATCTTCATCGGTATCGGGGCTGACACCCAGTTATCCTGCGAGGACAGGGGCTCTCAACATCAACAGACTGACCAGCTGTCTGAGAGCTTCTCACACACCGGTCCCTCTTGTCCTTTCTTGGGGCCAGACACCCCAATATGCCCTCAGACCAGAAACTCCAGCAGCAGCCACGCTCCACAGCACCTGGACCTTTCACCCCTGAGACTGGGCACGCCTCAGGTGGACTAAGAAGAGTGGCCAAGGACGACCGGTGGCTACCTGTTGACTTTACTCTTGCCTTGGGACACTGGTCATCATTTTGCTTTTACAGCTTGTTATTAATAAAGATTATCTTTGCTTCACACACTTGCTTCATTTATTTTATAAAATAGTCTTGGTGGAAACTTTTAGAAATGGTTTAAGCCTTTGCATGCTTGTGGGATGGGTAATGGGATGGTGGGAAACTAATCAAGGAGAGAAGCAACTTAGAACTATTTCCTAACAGGACAGTTAATCAGTGGGACAACCTGCTTCCAGAAGTTGTAAATATTTCAACAGTGGAAGTTTTAAATAAGAGATTGGATAACCATTTGTCTGAAGTGGTATAGGATTTCTTGACTAAGCAGGGTGTTTGTCTTATTCTTATTCTTATTCCTCTTCCTATTATTCCTCTTCCTATTATTTCTATTTCTATTATCTCTGTCTCTATTTCTATTATTGCTATTTCTTTTGTTTACAATTGTAATAATTCTAATTCTGTTCATGGATATTCTCTACAATTAGTATGATTTTAAATTGTTTTATTATGTACTTTAATGTGTTCCTGTTATCAGATATCAATATGTAATCTTTTGGTTTCAATATATTATAATGCTCTGAGAAAACCTGGTTAATGAAGGCTGTCCAATCACATTGAAAAAAAGTCTCCTTTATTTTCTGGTCTTGAAAAGCCTTCAAACATTGACGGGGCAGGGGAACAGTAAGAAAAGTTGCCCCAGCTTTTGTTTCAAAAGTTCTATCAATGCAAGATTTTTTGCAAAGTGTTTTCTTAGAACACTTGTCATCTGTCAATATGTATCCAAACATGCATTCAAGTGCAATTTCTATCTATATGTCAGTGGATGAATGCTTGACAGTATCAGCAATTCCTAGAATAGCTTATCCTACTTCAGTTCTTTGATTGATTAAGTTGGCACTTAATCAAAGAAGAGAGTTCATAACAAGTTTGTTTCTGTACCTGCTTCTTGTCTCCCACAAATTTACTGTTGTGGGAGAATATGGCAGGAAGTCTAAAACTGGCTGATCATTCTGAATGCAAGCCATCCTTCGCAGCATTATTGACCCTGCAAGTTCCTTAGAAAGAGTAGCTATATTTAGAGTAATTTTCAAAGTTACTCTGCAGACACTATTCTATCAGATGTGGAAAGGGTGCAGGAAATAGGTTGTGATGATGCAATAGTTGTGGTAATGATATTTTGATGGTGCTTCTCATACTGGAAAAGCCTTAAAGATTCCCGGCAAGAGACTCCTAATTCCTGACTCATTTCAGTTTGGTTGTTACTTAAAAAGTATTTAAAGTTCAGATGAATGATGGCAGCCAAAGGACAAAGCTAAGGCTTACAACAAATTAACTCATCTGATCCTAATTGTGACTTAACTCTAACCCTTAAATTGAGGACTACTTGTAATGCTCTCTGCATTTATCCTTTTTTTACAAAGCAAACAAACGCAAAAAACTCAAACTCAAAATAAAACGCAAAATAAGTGGTTACAGTCAGCGGGGATTGAATATACATTGAAATAAAACAATTCAAATGTGTTCTGTGATGACCCGTAGTCTCTCAAAATAACCCAAAACCCAAAACATACATTAAAGTCTGGTAAGGCCTTCAACATAACTTCACTGCTTTATTAGACACAGTTTAAAGTCACAAAAGTAAATAATGAGGAAAAAAGAAAAACAAAACAAACCGCATTGACGAGAGTTNCGAAGCAAGCCAAGATAACTAATCATAAACTCCAGGAAAATAACTGAGGAGAGTCCATGGGAAGAACGCCAGCAGAGATAAACCTCTTTCAAAATAAACACTAAACTTTGATTCCAGCAATTCTAACTGCTCAGTTACAAACTTATATACATAGCTCCCAACTGCAAGCCACAAGGAGGATCATGATAATCTCCTCTTGAGTAGACTTCACTTTTCCCTGATCCTCTCCTCATAGGATGGATAAGGGATGGTCCTGGATCCTCCTCTCACTGCTCAGCCAGCCTCTGCCCTTTCCCAGCCTCCTCCACCACCTCTGGAGCCATACTCCCACTCCCTGTTGGCTGCTTTTCTCTTCCTCAGAGTCAGTCTCCACCAGCGGCATGACAGTGTTCTGTAAACTATTGCAGTAAGATGGAGGCTGCACATACTTTTGGAATGGGACTATTCCCTAAGAAAAAGGCTGTTACAGAGTTATTACATCTCGGCCTACCTACAATCCGCCAAGGAGATCAAGCCCTTTATCAATGAATTGACAGAGAGATTCAATTCTGGTAAGGCAACTGCTGTATCCCTGATGAATGATGCTTAGTACAGGTTTTCCATGTTGATTAAAACAATTAAAAAGTTAGTCTGCCAATGTATCTGGGGGATGGTAATTGAGGAAGTAAGTACTACTGCTACTGACTGCTAGGAGAAATGAGCCATTGTTTCATGAGCCTAAAAGGCTGATGAAAAACTTGTTCTCTTCTGTAGGAAGTGGCCTGCTTAGTAACTATATATTAATAATGAAAGCTCATAATTTACTTTTTAAGAGCATCCAGAGGAGTGCCAAGAGGAGTGCCATGATGAAATTAATATGACATGGCCTGAAGGATTAAATGCAGTCAAATGGTAGATGACAAAAGTTTAAAAACACACTTATGTGGAGATGAATTTAGATATGCTTGGTTCTACCATTTTTGTATAGGATTTAATTCTAAAAACAGAACCTTTCACTTTCACCTGAAATTTACACAAAAGCACAGTCCAAGTCAGAAAAAGATATTATTGATCTACAGATTACACTGACATTTACAAATACATAATGCATTGCTCTTTTCATTTTGCCGCCTAGACTGACCTAAATGGCCTTTACATAATTTACTTTTGATTAAAGAAGTGCTTCAACACTGAGAACAAAATTAAAAAAAAATGAAATCAATACCTTTACGACACAGTTTTTGAAAGATAAAATTGACATGCAGGCTGAAAGGAAACTTTTTACCAAAGCACTAAAATAAGGAGGCAAAACATTTTTCTTTCACAGAGAGATGTCATGGTTTTCACACTGTACATGTGAAAAATTTACCATGAATTTTATGTTTATGCATAGCTGTGTCAGTTTTGATGAAATGCTGAATATAACTTGACAAATTCAATCACCGTGAATTCCACTGTGAATTTATTCATATTTATAAGACTCAGAACTTAGTTGTCCAGTCTTTGCATTTCCTGAATTATGTGCCTATGTCTAAATAAATGCTTTAAAAGCATATATTGAAGTACAGGTAGTTCTCAGGCTACTACCATAATTGAATCCATAATTTCTGTTGCTACCTGAGACATTTGTTAAATAAATTTTGCCCCATTTTACAAACTTGCTTGTCACAGTTGTTAAGTGAATCACTGCAGTTGTTATAACACCATTGTTAAGTGAATCTGGCTTCCCCATTGCCTTTGCTTGTTAGAAGGTTACAAAAGGTGATCACATGACCCCATCATAAATATGAGGCAACCATCATAAATATGAATCAGTTGCCAAACATCTGAATTTTGATCACATAACTTTGGGAATGTTGCAACAGTCATATGTGTGAAGTATGGTCATAAGTCACTTTTTCAATGCTGTTGTAGCTTTGAACAGTCATTAAATGAACTGTTGTAAGTCAGGAACTACCTGTTCAGGAAAATATTCACCAGAGGTGGTATTCATCAGGTTCTGACCAGTTCTGGAGAACCAATAGTGGAAATTTTGAGTAGTTTGGAGAACTGGCAAATACCACCTCTGACTGGCCCCACCGCCATCTATTCTCTGCTGATCGGCTGGGTCTTCTTTTGTTGCCCTGCACAGGAGAACGGAGCTGAAAAGCAGGTTAGTGGGGTGAGGAGGGAATGGTATTTTAGAGTAACCTTCCCCCAGGAGTAGAAAGGGAATGGAAATTTTACAGTATCATTCCCCTGCCATGTCCACCAAGCCATGCCCACAGAACTGGTAATAAAATTTTTTGAATCCCACCACTGATATACATATAAGATATATATGGATTTTTGGTTAGTACCTCAGGAAATATAACAAATCCTATTTCAGGGAATTGGGATTTGTTATATTTCCCTTACAACTGAAAATCAAGAACTCCATTCCTAAAGTAAGAAATCCAAAATAAAAAAAAAACATTTTAGGAGAAAGGAACTATCATTAGGGTTTTCCAGAAACCATAGCAGAAAGTTTAACAGCTTTTCTAATCACAATAAACTCTCTAGCATAATAAAACAAAACAAAACAAAACAAAAAGCCCTCACAGGCTTTTGTTTTATACATGTGTATCAGTGGTGGGATTCAATTTTTTTTACTACCGATTCTGTGTGCGTGGCTTGGTGGGCATGGCAGGGGAAGGATACTGTAAAATCTCCAGTCAGAGTGGTATTTGCCAGTTCTTCAAACTACTCAACATTTCTGCCACTTCTGGAGAACTGGTCAGAACCTGCTGAATACTACCTCTGATATGTATTAGCAGCAGTGTCAAGTACAGGCATTTACAAATTGCTCACCCCAGGATATGGCCAGATTGCCTCTTTGAGGGTAATTCCTGCACTTTAAAAAATTATCTGCTTTCATGTCTATGCTACCTCTGAATCTGTCATCAATTTATTCCTTATTATTTTATTGAAAATAAATGCCTAATAAGAACAACACTAATAAACAAAAGCAATAGCTAGTGTGATGCAGTGGTCAAACTTTCTGTAGTCACAGAGCACTAAATAAACATTCAGAAAATGTAAGAGATCACTCAATTAATCCATCCTAATCTTGTCATTTTTAAGACTATAGGAGTTCTTATTTTTTTATTGAATAAGATGATAACCATAGTTTCATTTCTGTATGCTGTTAATTGGCACATGTGATAGGGGATTGTTGTAACAAACGAACTCTTGCCCTCTGTCAGTAATGATAGGAAAATACAAGTAGCCCTTTCATGCCACCTGTTGGACTCTGTTAACCACAAAAGGTCTTCAAGCCACAATTTTAGAATCTCTGCACTAATTCATCATCAATTATGAAAGTTAACCAGATTATTTTGGCCTGTTCATTAGCTCTGGCAAATAAATGCAGAGAAACTGTGATGGATCATCTGGTGGAACTCTGCAAGACATCTAGAAGCCTGGCATTCTGACAAATCAGCCATCAATAGACACATAGGTATTAACAACCTTTATAGACTATGCAAAAGAGGTAAGTAACCATCTGAAAAGAAAAAAAGACTCCACTACCTCTTTGTCAGATCAGCATAGATTAACTCCAAGTTAGCTTCCGACCCACAATCAAATAAACAATACCCCAGTCAAGAAACTGCCAAAGAGCCGACTAATGAATGAATGACTAATGACTAAAGAGCCAACTAATGAATGACTATCCCCATCTACAAAGACAGACAAGACACCAGAACATAAACTGACAGAAAACAGCACTTCCTTCTAGCTGGTAAAGGATATAAGAGCATATTTTTGTGTGCTGTACAAAAGGACTATTTTGTAAAAAAGTCCTTAATTTTGTGAAACAGTTTTATCTCTGTCCTACAACTCACAGATTCATATCAATAAAATGAGTGGAAATAATATAGACCAACACTAAAAGCCACACTTGGAAAGGAAGACACAACACTGTACTTGACAAAGTATCCTCCTCTAAATGTGATAAATTGTAGACATAATAGTCATTTTAAAATGGGAAGATGCAAAAATCTATCAGAAAGGACATAGAAAAGCTACACATGAGCATAAAGGAGGTTGAAGGAAAACTTATCATTCTGTTATACAAAATTGGTTTTCCCATTAGATACTTTATTACCATATGCTGAAAATGGAAAATGCTGCAATGAGAAAAGTGATGGTGACACTAAGATTAAGTGATGCAACTTGGCTAATGATATCGAAAAACATTTATTTCTGTTTCCAACTGTGCACAACATACATAATTGATGCAGATTCTGGCAATCTGGAATATAAAATATAATAAAGGAAAATTCATTACTCATTTGAAGCAGCTCTGCAGCATTTGAAACTCTCATAGGCTCTCTCATCCACATGTTACATCCAATTATTAAGAGAAGCATCATTATATTATTTTAGAAAATAATGAAGATGCATACAAATCGAACTAGGAGAGATTGACAAGATTACAATCTTACAACATGAAGCAAAACATGTTGCAATCTTTCTATTTCTTCCACATGTATCCTGAAAATATGTGAAATAATGGAAAGCAATTAAAGAAAAAAACAGTATCTCCTATATTGTGGTCAACACTTATTTCTTATCTAATGAGTTATGTCTGGTACCTATTTTACAATCATTCAGCATAAAGTTAAGATAAACAGTACCTTGTTACCCAAGGACTTGAATTTGTATAACCCTTCAAACTGCCTGTGAGATTGAAATTGTAGTTGAAATGTTTATTGCTTTTATTATATCTGCTTTATTGTCCTGTTGATATTTTTCAAATTTATTATTTTTATTGTTTATCATCCTGGAATCATCTGTGATAGTGGACAATATAATAATATTTTAATATAATGAACTTAATTGCCCAGAGCAGGAATTTCCTGAGCAGTAACTGTCATCATTTGTTCTGTGCTAGAAGGGTAGAGATAAAGAAACATGAAAATATTGAAGCAAGTGAAAATAAATATCAATCAAAGAAAGCATATTAATATTGTGGGGTTATTCAAACTAGAATTTGGAGAGTGCAGATGTAAAATAATAAGGTTCACACTTTTTAGTTGCAGGATTACATAGTCAAAAAAACAGTTGGAAAAATAGCTATGTCATGAAGAATGCTATGGGAAACACTCATAGTTCCAAAGTATGCTGAAAAAAATATTCTGTGCTGTGAATATGATTGGAGTCTCTGGAGCATGGTAACAAAAGAAAAAGCACCAGCTGTATGTTTCTGGAACAATACAGTTCTTCATTTCTCCAAAGAGGAAATTGCAGTGATTTATGCAGAAACCTATTTTGCCCCAAAGCTTAACCACAACCATGACATACTGCAGAAAAAAATCCATGTATCATTTCCATTCAAAACAGACACCTGAAGCAAAACTAGTATATGAGAAATCAATGGATTTTTGTTGTCAGGTACATTAGCTATAGAATAGGAAGCCGTACTGAATTATTATGATAAGATCAAGGGGACCGAACATTTTTCTCTCATTTATGTCCTCCGGATTGTAAATGGTTTATATTGTCTAATTCTCTACAGGCTTGAGTTAAAATTTAAGACTTTACAACATTTGAAGACTTCAGTCACATCCTAGCATTGCTATCAGAAAATTACAACATCAACACTGTATTTATTTGATTTTTCATAAATCAAAATCTTTTGCCAATTCCTTGGAGGTAGCAGTCAATGTAGAACTACTGCCAAGTCAAAGCAGAGTGAGGTGATTTAAAGATGCTCACATAAGTGTACTACTGGCATTTCTATTTATGAGTTCTGCTTTGAGGACTTCAATAACATTTTAATTAAGGAACAATTGACCAGACAGGAACTATAAATTCTAGTTTATTGAAGAGAAAAGGTAGGTATATTTGAAAGTGTAAGAAAATAATTCCCAGTCTCTCTTTTAAATGGAATGGATCACTCTTATTAAATTTTTATTTAGCTTACATTTCAAAGGGAAGAAGCACAATGCATGGTTTAGCATTACGTTTGCGAAGATATCTTTTGCCTGGAGAAAAAAAATGCATCCATGTGTGTGACAGAGGAAACAATAACGTGACTACAAGTGCTCCCAAAGTGCTTCCCAAAACAAGACAATCTGATTTGAAACCTGGATTTGGAGTGGTGCAATAACAAGGCATTGAGCAGGAACAGATGAACTTCTTTTTCCATTCATTCTCTTTGGGAAATAGATTAATAATTTATCCAAAAGGGACATATACCTGCCTATGGATTTGACAAGTGTTATACCAAACAGTTGGCCATTCACAGAACTGGAGGTGCTGAGGGGTATAGCTTAGGAGGGATAAGGTCAGGACTATTTGAACAAAATAACATGTAACAGTTTAATATATTCTCAGCTTGACCAAATATCAGCCTCCCCAAAATTCAGTCATACAGCAATTAATCATTTAATGTCACTAAATGTCATTCAAAAGTATTTGAGTGCAAATAGTTTAAAGAAGTTGGGGCAATCTTTAAAGGCCCGGTCCCGCTGGCCGATGGACACAAAACATATGCATAAAGGACACAGCAGATGAGCAAAATTTTGGGGGTGGCTCCATCCGTTGTCATCCGCTCCAAAAAGTGGTGAAAATTTGCAGAAACAGAACGGAAAACAATGCGAAAAGAACAGACGGGGGTAGGATGTAGCGGGGATGTTAAATGGATGTTCATAGGGAAACCTAGCGGATGAAAGCAGATGGAAGCGGATGACAACCTCTGAAGGGGTTTCCGGGAGAGAATTTTGAAGTGGATGCATAGCGGAAGGGGTGGATGCATAGCGGATGAAGCAGTATGCATCACTGGACGCCTATAGGAAACAAAGGGGATGCCGTGCGGATGTATATCGGATGCAAAGCGTTCACTACACATGCGGGGAGTATGACTTGCATCAGCTCCACGGATATAAAAGGATGGCAGACATGCACGCAGTCAGGCATACAGGGAGAAGACGTGCTGCCACATACATCTTGCAGGAACACCATGGTTCGTCAGTCAGGCAAGAAGAGGAAGCCCGTGCCTACTTGTTCAAGCCCTGGCAAGGTAAAGAAGGCCAGAACCAGAATCCCACCCCCTGGCACTGACTCTGAACTTGCTGCTGCTGCTGCTGTTGTTGTTGACCAGCCCCAAGGCCCTCAAAGCCTGCTGCTGTGAAGGCCTGCTGCTCAAGCCCTGAAGGCCCTGCTGCTCAAGCCACTGAAGGCCCTGCTGGCTTCAAGCCACTGAAGGCGTCTTCTCCTCAAGCCCTGCCAGAAGGAGGAAGAGGCAAGGGAAAGAGAAGGCGAGAGAGGAAACAGTACACCGTTTCCGAGGAGGCATGAGCGATGAGGTGCTGGAGGAATGGCTGACGGACAACGAGTACCTTGGAGAAAGGGCCAACCAGACTGTATCGGGACACCACAGAAGAAGCAGGCATCTTGGAGAGACAAGGCAGAGAGTCTGGGGTACAGTGCAGAAGTACTCCTAGGATGGTGGAAGCCGACATGCACACCTGGTATGGCAAGCTACACCTTAAGAAATTCCGAGCAAGGGCTGCTTGTCAAAGCTGGGAATGTACATCATGTCAAGTGAGTTTCGCTGGAGGGTGAGCATCGCCACCTGAGCGAGCAGCCCCTCTGAACCGCCTCTCCCTCAGACAGCCCACAGACGCCAGTCCTCTTCCACCAGGAGAACATGTCTTACCCTGTCCAGGCAGGTGTCTTCAGACGGGCCCCAAGCAGAGACCCACCAACAGCTTGCACTCTCGCCATTGCTGGCAGACTGAGGAATCCCATTGGGAGGAATGATGCCTGCTGTACAAATGGAGGAAAGACGCAGCAGCCACAAGAGGCCAACCCAACCCACACCCCACACCCCAGCTCCACAGGATGCAGGCAGAGAGGCAGAACTGGAGGGCCAGGACCACAGTGTGCTGTTGGGATCAGAGACACATATGAAGAACCAGCACAGAACTCTCTCAGCTGGTCACTCTGGACAGAGCATCCTGGGCCAGACACCTTCATCACCTACGTGATGCCAGACCGCTGAGGGACCTGCCCCAAGGCCCAGGTGTTTGAAGCAGAAGATGCACCAGCACTTCTGCACAACCACCTCAAGGTTCCAGCTGAAGCTTCCTCCGACCAGTCCAGCTCTGCTTCCACCCAGGTGATGTCACAGCCCTTCCACGGCTTTTCAATCAGCCCCTCAAATTACCCAAGGCTACGACTACCAGGACTTCCCACAAGCAGAAGCAGGACTTCCAGTCCAGGACCCAGGTTCCATTGGATGGCCATCAGATCCAGTCCTCATCGTCCAGCTGCAAGTACCAGTACAGCCCACTACACCTCCTTCCTCCTCCACCCCACAGTCAAGCCCCTCAATGACAATCTGTCATCAGTCTTGTGGCCTGACATCCCGAGGAAGCTTACGACAATAAGAAGATGAGGCCTCTCAACATCACGGGACTGAGTCAGCTCTCTGAGAGCTTTCCTGAACTACAAACACCCCCTGTTGACCTCGGGCCAAGCACCCCAATGGAGCCTCAGACCAGCACTCAAGCACAGCCCACCTCCACAGTCCCTGCCGCTTAAACAGCTGAACCATGGAGATGACTCAGAGTGAACTGAGAATAGTGTCAGAGACGTCAGTTGTTTACTTGTGGTATTATCTTTGCTTAAGAACACTTTACTTGGTTCATTTGCTTATTTAATACAGTCGCTATAAAGTTTACCTAAGGAGCTGGAAAAGTGAGATAATAAAGTTATCTGTTTGCTTGAACACAACTTAATACAGTTTTACTTGGTTCATCTTTTCTTATTTAAATAAAGTTCATAAAGTTTACCTAAGAAAGTTAATAATAGCTTATCTTGCTTAAGAACTGAGTTTACTTTGGTTTCATTTTTTTGACTTCATAAAGTGTTGGTGAAGAGTAGTCTTCATAAAAATTGGTAAGCCTTTGCATGCTGGTGGAATAGATAAGGATAGTTGTGGATCCCGATTAAACCTCCACAGTGCAAAGCATAGTGGGATGCTAAATGGCTCCACCATCCAGCGATCCAAACTGATTTTCTCTGCCTTTTTGTCAGAAAAATATCGGGTTGTCAAGCTAAGTGTTCGCGTTTACATACTCTAGAACATACTGCAGGCATCCTAAATATACGCAGATACATGTCCCAGATACAAACATTTTTGTCCGTTTTGAATATTTATATATGCAGATGCGCATACGCTTCACATCCTTTCTATTTCTGTGGCTACTAATGCTGTGTGAGACAGTTCCCCATGGTTAACCTTTTTGTAGTTCTTCTTCCAGTTTTGTCAGCTGCAGTGGATGCTTGAGTTTGAGGGGATGGCCAGAGGATTGCAGAAAGCAGGCTACAGCGAACGTTTAATGGATGATACCCCAACGGACATAGAATGTCTGTTGCCTGTATATGTTTCGGATGATAGGCAATCGTACGTGGTGGAAGCTTCATCCGCTTCACAAAGTTTTGTGCAGCAAAACTTCTTGGCAGCAGATGAAAGTTGCAGTGGATGGATCTCGACGGATAGAGTGCATATGAAAAAACATATGCAGTGAGTACACACGGATTGCATATAGCGTTTTCCAACAGATGGCAAGCTTTTTTTAACGTTTTACATCTTCTTTGCATCCGTAAGTGCAGTGGGACCGGGTCTTTACTA
Organism: Laticauda laticaudata; assembly: GCA_004320025.1. Classification (NCBI taxonomy): domain Eukaryota; kingdom Metazoa; phylum Chordata; class Lepidosauria; order Squamata; family Elapidae; genus Laticauda; species Laticauda laticaudata. The sequence goes on from BHFT01004293.1 coordinate 30,668, forward strand.
TGAATATGGAAATAAGTGGTTTTTAGTGTTCTACTAGAGGCCTTGAACAAGATTATGTAAATTAAAACAAACACAAGTAGTAATTTTTGGACCAATGTCTGCCTTGATCTTTGGAATGGATGCCAGGAATTTCATTCCAAAGAATAAATATGATTATAATAAGTGGGTGGGAATCAGTATAAAGCACAAACTACATTTAATTTGCTTTAATTTTTAATGATTTTTCATTGCAACTAAGCTAAACAAATATGGTGAATATTATTACATTCTATAATTTCTCACATTTGTTATATTAAACATAATTTCCAAATACCATCAAGTGGCTCAGTTTTGCCTCCGAAGTATTGAGATGGTTCTTTCTCTAATGATGTAGAATAAATTGGTTGTCTGAAGTCAGTGTTTTCAGATAAACAGCTTAAATGTATAGTTTATGTCATTTTATAGACTGGTATATGTTTATTGATGTATGAATATAAGATATGAACTAGCTTTTCACTTCAGCAACTTTTATTTATCATCAGAGTTCACTAACTGAAAGAGCTACTACTTCTGAGTTGTAATTAAGAAAGAACAACATATTTGATATGTATCAGAATATATTCTATATATAACCATAATATCTATCTGTCTGTCTATCTATCTATCTATCTATCTATCTATCTATCTATCTATCTATCTATCTATCTATCTATCTTCTATCTGTCAGTCAGTCTGTCTGTCCATGTGTCCATCAGCCACTCATCCACAACAGAATAGCATAATCATGATATTCTATCTACCCTTATNAGGTGAGAAGGTAAAAAAAAAAAAAAAAAACAGAATGTGCAGAAATGGGTAGATTACAGGTGAAATTAAAGAGAAGAAAGATCCGGAATATTTTGAAAGATTTATTTTATCTATGGTTAAATAACAGAAACAGCAGTTAGAACATTTAAAAGTATAAGTGAAGGATTAATTTCATGATGAGATTTATTACGATATATTTATTATCAATATGATTTAGTATTAACAATTAAATATTAATATTATATTGAGAAAATACTGTTATTATATGATCTCTACTAATGAACATTATGGTAATGATGATGATGACTATTGCTCAAACTAACTGTAACAACACAATATTTATATAGGCATTGAAATTGTTGCTCTTTCTTTATATATATTATATAATTAAAAACATTGAAAAAATTGTGCCGCAATAATCCTAAAGTCAGAATAGAGCTGGAAGGGACTTTGGAAGTCTTCGATCTTGTCCAACTCTCTGCTCAAGCAGAATATGCTATACCAATTCGGACAGGTTCCAGTCCAGTCTTTTCTTGAAAATATCTAGTGATGAAGCACCTACAACTTCTGAAGGAAAGCTGTTCTACTGGTTAATTTTTGTCTGTGTATTTAAATACAAAAACAGAAAATATATAGTTTAAGAGTCTTAGAAATAGACCTTAAATAACTATTTCTAGTTATAGATATTCTATTTCTATAAATTAATTTTTTTCTTTTGGAATTCAACCTTTTTCTGATAAACTTTTTTGACATTTATTCTTTCATTTGCCATTCATCCAAACCACTTTTCTCTATTTGCTCTAGAATACAGACAAAAAGATCAAGTTTATTGATAAACTGCAGATTTAAAAGCAAAACTGAATTGTACTGAAGAAGTTAACTCAGGTATTTGCCATATTATGTGCTCCTAGAAGTCATAAAAAGGAAGATTAATTCTTTTCTCTTTGATAATAACTGAAGAGTTATATCTTAGTTGGAACTTATCACAAATTAACCTAAGGATTTCATTATTGCAAGATGTGGAAATAGTCATTAACTTCATTGCGTTTTGAAAAGGAGATCAGATAAAACTGTGGAAATCAAGTCTATCAAGCTCTGTTAATCTTCGTTTTATCTGTGGCTTGGGGTCAACCTGTCAATGCTGGAGAACAATGTCAGCCAATGGTTATGTCTCTACCTCTTGTTTGTTATAAGCACCCAAAAGCTGTCTGATTGGCCACTGTGAGAAAAATTGAGAGGCCTTGATCTGGTCTAGCATGGTTATGTTCATGCTCTTATTCATTTATTTAGTTGTGGCATAATGGAAAAATGTAATATATTGCATAAATTTTTCTGGAAAAACATATTTTACAATAGTAGTATTGCAAGTTATGTCCTGTTTTTATATAGAGTTCTTATTATATAAGAATTATCTGTTCAAAGCCTAACACCTCCTTCAGATTAACTTAATTTAATTTATTGGGAAGTGGTGATATTTTAAAATCAAGATTGTTTCTGTTAAGATCTGTTTCTAATGAAATTTACTGAAGCCCAAACCACAGAATATTTATTGAAGAACAACAAATCAAACTCTGACTTTTTTTTTTTATAAAAGTAATCAGTCCCCACCCCCTCCTCAGTTGTAACCCAAGCATTTCCTTTCCCTACATCTTCACTGTGGTTAAATATATTGTAACATATCTTATTAATATATCTTAGCCTTTTAAATTAAGGTAGTTTGCTAGTAAGTGGTTTTCCCATGTAAAGGCCCTGTCACACTGCCTAACGGATGCAAAACGTTAGTAAAAAGGACACAACAGACGAGCAAAATGTTCCATCTGTTGTTATCCGCTCTCAAAAG
>BHFT01004294.1:6913-31610 GCA_004320025.1 Laticauda laticaudata
AAAAAAAAAAAAAAAACAATAAAGAGAAAAGAGCATCCCATTGAGAGACAGAAGTGAAGAGAATTATATAGAGTGAGAGGGATTAAAACAGCACACAGTGGAAAAGCAAGAACAGAGGAAATTTGCTTTCCTTTCTTCTATTCTTGACAGAAATCCATTATTCTCTGCCAGATGAAAAACAAATCAGCCATTGCCATCTCTTCTTTCTAGTAGCTTCAGAGGTGCTGATGGGGAGATATTTTACAATTTAGGTAAACTATTCTATTCCACCTCCATCAAAGACCATGGTATTCAGCCCGCTACTTCAAGCTCCAGCAGGAGGAAATTCATCTCCCTGACTGGAAGATAAAACAGTTAAATTTTAGGTGATCCAAGATACTAAATTCCCTATAAGCTAAAATCAATATTGGTAAAACTGTGTATCATTAAACACTAAATGAACATGACAAAGCCAAACATTGGTTCTATTAAACAAATGAGCTTTTGTTCTACATGGAACATTGAGTTATTAAATCCTTTATTACCAGAAAGTTGATTTCATATAGGTTATAAATATAGCGTATCAGAATCATGAGGCAAAGGTATGTTTTGAAAAAGAACATGAGGAGAAGGTTACTATTATGAGCATTAGCTTTTTGAAGTGATCTAGTGGGTCTCCATGAACACAATTTCATTTGAACACAAGTTCAAATCTTTCTATGTTTCCTTTTCACTGGCAATATTTAGATTTCCCTGGATAGTCTAGTCTTTAGTCTTGGCTTAGTGTGGACATTAGTCATTCCAGCAAGTAATTTTCAGTGAAGACTGTTAAGTGGCACAGAGAGTTTTTTACAAAGAGTTTTTTTCAACTGCCACAGAGAGGAAGGGGTCAAGCTATTTTCCAAAGCACCTGAAGGCCAGACAAGGAATAATGGATGGAAACTGAACAAGGAGAGATTTAACCTGGAAATAAGGAGAAATTTTTTGACAGTGAGAACAACCAATCAACGGAACAGCTTGCCCTTGGAAGTTGTGGTAGCGTCATCACTTGATACTTTGAAGAAAAGATGTGACTGCCATTTGTCAGAAATGGTGTAGGGTCTCCTGCTTTGGTGGAGGGTTGGACTAGATGACCTACAAGGTCCTTCCAACTCTGGTAATCTGTAAGTGTACTGCTTCCAACACCTGCTGATCTGATGAGGAGCATCTCACCACTTCCCCACAGTCCCATACTTTATGAGATGTGGGTATATAATAACTGTATAAAGGACACAATACAATAGACCTTCCGGGGCAGACTAGTGCTTAATCCATCATCTTCAGCCAATTGAGGCTGAATGTAAAAAAGGAGGGTGAGAAAGTACTGAGTGCCTCTTTTCTGCCACCCCCATGGCTCAAGCTGATTTTTTCCCCTCTCCCTTCTCAATACAGGAAAATAAATATACACTGGGAGATCTGATCACAAATTTCATATGTCATGACTAGTTTCCTTGTACTGTTCTGTAATTGTATGATCTTTAAGACAGTAGTGACAGAGTATGGATAGATGTGGCATTTAGGACACTCCATCAGTTTCAAGTTGAGTTACACTGTGTGGTGTTTAAGTTTGTATAAAATACTATAGTGCCCCATTCAGAGTACATTCTCTTGTTTTTTTTTTCCTTATCCTTTAAACCACGGGTGTCAAACTCAATTGTGTCACGTGATGTATTGCAACTTTTTTGCCTTTGCAGAGCTGGGGTGGGCATGGCCTGCACATGATGCATCTGGGCTGCAGGCCACCAGTTTAACACCCCTGCTTTACACAAAAGGATATAACCTTGCATTTGAGTTAAAATGCTGTGTGTATGGTTTAGAGGTAATATGAGAAAAAAAATGTATGTGTCAAACAGAAGGTGATCAAAGTTATCCAGTAAGCCTGTGTGGAATATTCTGTATGCTTCACTTAAAAGTGAAGTCTCCTTCTAAATTAGTGATTTGACCCAATTATCCTTTTCCCCCAGTCTCAAATAAAGTGATTATCCCCCACAAAAAAAACCACCCCAATCTCTCTTATTTAATACAAGTGTCTTGGCAGCAATAGTCACAAATTGTATCATTAACTCATAAATAGATGTCAAAACATCTACAGGAGAAACCCCATAACCTCTCTTTTGAGCCAAAGGAATCCCTCCCAACAGGTGCCAGTGAGCCATGGCAAAATTGGCACTGCCTGAATCGCCTTAGAACTGGAGTTGGGAGATGCAAAGCCCTGATGCAGAAATGGGGATACAACCATGATGGATCCACAGAATGCGACTGCGGGGAGGCTCCCCAGACAATGGAACACCTATTAAACTTCACCCTGCTACCACAACCCTGTACATCACATGATCTTCACGATTACACCCCATGTGCCAGAGCCTGTGTTCTACAGTGGCTGGGAAAAGTGTAGCGAAACGAGAGAAGAACTCATAAACATGCAATCATAAATTGTTCCAATACTTCTAGGATATTCCCCATGTCTATTTTAAGAGCCACCATTCTAAATTCATTTCTTGAAGCTATGAAGGCTTAGCACCTTTGCCAGGAAGTCCTCCAGAGCTCTTCTGGGCATGTCATGGCTAGCAACCATGCAAGAATTCTGCTGGGATTTAAGGCCTTGTCACACTGCCCAACGGATGCAAAACGTTTGTAAAAAGGACACAACGGACAAGAAAAATGTTCCATCCGTTGTTATCCGCTCTCACAAGGGCAACCAATTTGCATTAACCAGAGCGGATAACACAGAATGCGTGTGGAAGCGCGGGAAGGAATCGCAGGCGACTATGCACAAAGCAGGATGCGGAGAAGAGCTGGAAGCCACCAGTCAGAGTGGAAGCGGATCTGGCGTGGAGGTTGGCACATCCGCGGGCTCCGGGGGGAGTCCTCAGCAAAGAGCGGTATGTGATATGCATGTATGTCACAGCGTATGCTTCTAGCGTGTACGACTATATGTCGTGTATTTCATGCATTATATCAAGTCAGAATGCCTAGTAGGAATGTTCACACGGTGGCAAGCGAAACAGGATGCCGAGCGTAACTGGCACATTAGCGTGCGGTGTGTGTTGTATATTGCTGTTGTGTCGTTAAGCCCTGCATGGTCTTTATAAATGGCAGCAGCTCTCGCGTTGCAGCATTTGGTAGGAACCATAGTCTGCCAGGGGATACATCGGCGAGTCTTCTTCTTATACTCTGTCTTCTTGTTCTGCCAGGGCGCTCTATGCCCTTTGCAAGCCTTGCTGCCAGCCTTGCCGATCGCCAGCACGCTCGTCACAAGCCTCCTTGGCTAGCCTCCCTTGCCAGGCTCTTTGCTCTCTGCTGCCGTGCCAGCCCTTGCTCTGGCCACCTGCTTCCCGCCCTCCCTGCCGTCACAGTCTGGCCTGCCATTTACGCCTTGTGCCCAACTCTGCTGCGCAGCCTTGTCTGCCTGCCCTGCCCAGGCAGTTCCTGCCAGTCCTGGTGGCTCAGGCACACTATACACGCGCTGGAGCGCCAGAGGCCACCCTATCAAGCCATGGGGAAGAAGATCGGAAAGCCTCGCAACTGCCTACCATCCGGCAAGAGGCGATCAGATAACCAATCTCGTCTGCCGAACTGTCCCTGAGCTCTGTGCTATGTTCTGCTGGGGCTTTCTTTCAGCTCCTGTCTGCCTCTTACCTGGTGCTGGAGTCTTCTGCTGTAAGCTGCTCTCTGGCGGCGTGGTGTCTAGATATGATCTTCTATGCTGCTGCCTGCAGCACTGGCTCCTGACAACACACAGGTCCTGCTGTGCCTGCTCGTTCCTCACGTGTGGCTTCTCAGTAATCGCATCTGTGATCTGCTTTGCAGCCTGTTGTGGCTCCTGGTCTTGGCTGGCGCTGGGGCTGGTGCTTACTCTGCTGCTGCTGGATCTGGTCCTGGCTTGGTTGTCTCGGGCACGGGTGCGGCTGCTGAGATGAATTACACGCCTGCTGGTGCCATAAGACTGCGGTAGGCGCTGGCGGCTGCTGATGGAGTCCTGCTGCCTGCTGCTGTCTGCTGACAATGGGATGATGTAGATCTGCTGGTCTCAGGGATTGTATGAGTGATGATGATGATTGATGATCCTGCTGGTGCTGGCCTGCTGCTGGTGGTGTGGGAGGATGCAGCCCCTCCCTACCGTGGGGAGCCCCCTCCGTGATGGGGCTCCCAATCTGGTCCTGCCAAGGGAGGATAAGGCGTATTGCGACAAATTGGAGAGAGGCAATTTTTATATGTGAGGAGGAATATACTATATTTGCGGAGGGAACACGAGGAGAGCGTGCTGGAGTGGCTGAGAGAGAATGAACTATTGTGTGCGGAAGGGACACCGGCTGTTAACAGGGACAAACCAAAAATGGGAGCCAGGCTGCTTGGAGAGAGGAAGGCGGAGAGTATGGCTACACTATCGGAGGTGCTGGCCTCGCTGGTGGATAGCACATGCACACCTGGTACGGGAAGCTGCACCTGAAGAAATCTGGCCAGGCCACGGTTAAGCTGACGGACAGAGAGACCTACGTCATGGCCAAGTGCAGCGCCTGGAGGGTGAGATCTGCCAGCGAGGAGCACCAACAGCAAGCCCTCTCACTACCCTCTCTCTCTGGCAGCCTGCTGAGAGCCAGGTCCTCTTCCGGCCGAGAGTCAGTTCCTGTCTCCAGGCAGGTTTCTGTGGAGGCGTGCAAGGGCAGAGAACCCGCGGACAGGTGTGTAACCGTGGTGGAGTGCGTGGAGGACCACCTGGTGCCGGTGGAGAAAGGAGACGGCACTTCCAACCACAGCCCTACCGCCATCCATCCCTCCCCAGCTCCACCTCCACAGAAAGGCAGAGAGGCCAGACAGCAGGAGGGGCAGAGCCACACTGTCCTGGCTGGAGAATCAGGGACATCATCCGGACCAGCAATAGATCTCCTCTCCTCAGCTGGTCCCACTACTGACTCAGTCCTCCAACTGCAAGCCCTTCCTCACCTATATCAACCAGAACCTTGTGACCTGGCAGAACCCCATACAGTGTGAAAGGACCGGAGTAACCGAGCTGCTTCACAAACCCTCCAGACGCCAGAAGGAAACATGCTCCCACCCAGTCCAGGCCTGTGCTCCCTCCACCCCAGGTGATGTCCTCCCATTCCAAAGCTCCCCACCAGGCCCTCACCTACCAGGGCTAACGGCACCCAGGAGGTCCAGCACACAAGGCAGCAGCCCTTACCCAGTCAGGCACAGAGTCCATCGGGGCGACAACACCGTTGCCACCGGTTTCCACTGATGCCAACCGATGCCACCCCATGCCAATGATGGCACTGCAACAGTGGATGCCCCAATCCATGCCACCGATGCCCACCAACGCAGTCCCTCACCCAGCCTGCAGACCAGACCAGCTCCACTACACTCATCCTTCACTTCCACCACACCTCAGCCAAGGCCCCGGCCTCATACATCTGTCCTCGAACTGGGGCTGACACCACATGGCATGGAAGAAAGGAGCTTGCCCTCAACTTCACAGGGCTGAGCCAGCTGTCCGAGAGCTTCCTCACACACCATCACTTGTTGTCCTCTCGGGCCAGGCAACCAGTGGTGTTTGAAACCAGCACTCAGCACCAGCCACCCTCCAGAGCACCTGGACCCTTCACGCCCTGAGACTGGGCACACCTCAAAGTGACCAAGAGGAGTGCAGAGACTGGCTGCTGGCTACTGTGGGACTTTATTGACACTTGACTTGGGTCATTTTTCTTTTACAGCTTGTTGTTAAAGGTCTAATCTTTGATTCACACACTTGCTTCATTTCCTTTTTTTTAATAAAGTCTTGGTCGGAAAACTGTTTAGAAATTGTTTAAGCCTTTGCATGCTTGTGGGATGGGTTTAAGATAGCAGTGGGTGGGCCAGGGATACCTGTGGAATGAGCAGGATACCTTGGATGGGTAATAGCTTGTGGAAATAAATAAACCTCAGTGCAAGCATAAGGTGGGATTGAATGGGTCCACCCTCCCAGGGCAAACCTATGCCCTTTAATTATCAATAACAAATAATCATTCATCACCCACATTTCAACATAAACACAAACTCTTTAATTAAATGCACTGTTCATTGTAGGCCACACCAATCCTACACTGGCCAACAAATTCTCATCAGTGTGATGAGACAGGCTGACAGGAAAGCATCATTAAACATCTACTCATCCTGTCTTGCCACTCCAACTGCTCCAGCTGGGGAGTTGCACAGTGTTTCAGGAAGGTTGCGCTGCTTCTCCTTGCACGTAAGGCTCTGTGGGGCCTTGCACATCCTCACGTATCTATCAGGTTCGCCCTGCCCTCCATTCCCCAAGCTCCATGTCCCCATTGCCCTTGTTGGGAGGTCCACGAGCCTGTTCGAACATGGTAGCGGGTGCTCATGAGATTGCTGCAGGATGCCAGCAAGGCTTTCCACGATGTTCCTTCACAGTCTCTGGGCGATGCCTGCATTTGGTGGGTGAGAAGTACCTGGAACCTGTTGGCCAGGATGCCAAAGGCGTTCTCCACCACTGGACAGCTGTAGTTGAAAGATCCTCTCTTCACGGGTGAGGCAATCTGAGAGGTGTAACGGGCTTCATGAGGTAGGTTGAGGGCAGAAGGCGTCATCCCCACAAATGATAGGACACATCTTGCGTTCCGTTGCAGGGGGTCTGGATCTGGGAAAGCCCATGATGAGGTGATTCCAGCTCCTCCTTGAGTGACTGGCGTTGTATACCCTGGGGAGGTGAAGATGAGCCGTTGCCTGAAGCCATCGATGTACCTGAACTTTTAGTCAGCATCGACCATGGCGAAGAAGGACCGATGTGAAGAAAGCCCTTGTAGTTGAAATAAGTGGACCCCGGACTTGGCTGGAAGCTTTGCAGGCCACGTGCTTCCGCATCTATGGCTCCAACGGTGTGGGGGAAGTTCTCTTCTGATACCACTGCTCTGCAACTTCTTCCACCTTCTTCAGTGGAGGGCACTGGGGACTCCCCAGGTATTCTTCATGATTGGCCTGCCAAACCACTTCCTGACCACAATGCTGATGGTGTTTGTGGTGGCACCTCCAGCCGTACTGCATGCTCCTGTAGGTGGTCCCTGAGGCCAACCGGTGGCGCAGAAGTTAGTGCCACCTTGAGCCCAGGTTCCAGGCTGGGCCGGAAGTTTGGTGTTTGCCTTGGTCAAACCTGGGTGTCAGCGCACTGCACAATTCGTCAAACATGGGCTGGAGGGCATCCTCAATGAAGTTTTGGAATGCACGAGTGTCTTCGGTTCTGAGCTTCACACCATACAGCTTGTTGTACAATCCGTACTCTGGGTCTTCTCCCCGATCGCATCTTCATACCCAGAACACTTCTTGGCCCGCTTCTTTTTATTCCCGTAGTAGATGTCACAGAGCCTGTAGATGGCTTCGCACTGTTTCAGAACGATGGGTTGGCTGCCAAAAGAACTTTGTTACGATCCACAGTGGACAGAACTGATGCTGTGGAAGAGGAAGAGTCAGATGAAGGCTGCAGAGTCTTGCACAGCTGGGCTGCTGGTCTGAAAGTGGAGATCCCAGATGAGTTTTGCTCCCCCTTTTTTCTAGACAGTAATACAGGTTTTTCCCCTAGGTGTCCCTTTCCATCCTCTTAGGCATCTCTAGACATCTTAATATCCGAGATAGTCCCGCTCTGCGAATGTTTTTTTCCAATTTTAAATGCTTTGTTTTCCCTGCGCATTCCTCTAGGCAATCCATTCTGCAATCCGTCTGCGACCGTTCCGCTTCCTCCCTGCGTCCTGTTTACACACTGGAGTGAGAAGTTGCGCAGAATGCGAACGGAATGCCGTAGCGAATAATAGCGGATGCATAACGGATGCAGAATGATGCCCTAGTGGATGCCCTAGCGGATGCCAGAACGACGCATTGATACATTTCCCACTCAAAGTTTTGAAGCAGCTCAAAACGCTTCTGAGCGGGATGAAACGTCAATAAACGGATGCTGGATCGGAATGAGAGGAAGCAAAAACGGAGGCAGTGAGTACAGAATGGAATACATCGCATTAAAACCGATGACAAGTGTTTTCCTCCATTTTACATCCTCTTTCCATCCGTTGGTGCAGTGTGACAGGGGCTTAAATGATGAGCACATGACAGACTTTTACTGGAAAATCTCTTGAAGGCACAGAAGGCCTTTCTGGCTCTTCTAGTGCTGGTTCTCTCAGTAGTATTAACTTGCATGCATAGATGTACCCATAGAACAGGGCTGTCAAACTTGCATCATCATGTGATTGTCATGTGACATATCAGGACTTTTTTCCCCTTCGTTAACCTGGGCGTGGGCATGGCCAGTGTGTGATGCATCTGACACATAGGTCGGGAGTTTGACAGCCCTGCCATAGAATTATGTGGAAGGTTCCAAACAGCCATGCTGAATCTTTGGGTTGCTCCTGCTGCTTGATAGCTTCATTGAGTGGATCCAGAGGAATGCTTTGCTTGGAAGCAAATAATTTCCATAGACAAAATTTTAGTTTTAGTTTTTTTAGTTAATTTATAATTCATTATCTTGGCAATACTCAACTAGTGGCTTAAGCCAATGTTTCAAACTCAATCTAATTCATGAAAGAAGAATGTCATTGTTTGCACATGACGGAGCATAAATTTTGCTTTTGGTTAATGAGGCCAATGGCCATCAACCTGAAGTAATGTGGTCTCAAAACCATTGAGACAGATGTTATATAAAGTAGGGGCCAAGATGCAATCTTGTCTCATTCCCTTATTCATTATAATGTGGTCTGTAAGTGAACCTTTTCTGTTATACTTATCTTGCATTGTACTATCAGGAATCAAAGTGTAAACCATCTGAAATCTGGGAAAATGTTTTTAATATTTTATGGAGCAGGGGAAGCCAATCACAAATATAGCAAGCAACTTTAGATTTCAGTTGCTTATCCTTTGAAACCAGTATTAGATGAAGAGAATGTTGACTTGATATCAAAAATAAAATCTGTCAAGGCTTTTGGCTAAGTCACTGAACTTAAACAAAATCTAGATTGGTAGGGATCTTTATTAGCTGCCTTATTCACTGCAATAGATATCTATGGTTTAATTCCACTCAGGCTGGGATAGAGCTATGATACAGAAAATCCTGCCAATCAGATTACGATGAGATCTGGGAAAACTTTATGCCAGGCATTTAAATGAACAATTAACCTCTTACCTTGAGGGGCATTTTGTTTTAACAAACGCTCTGACCACTTTTAGAAAAAGGCAGATCAATGTTTGATCTGTGTTTTATATTAGCTTATTTAGCAATATTTCTAATATTCTATTTTGTGAAAGGATAACATAAATACTGTTTATTAAAGTGCCCCCAAATGTTGGTGAGTGCATTTTCCCCTGACATTTCTTGCTGCTAGGCTAAGTGCTGCCACCATTAAGAGATTGAGAGTTGTAATGCTCCTGCTGGCTAAAAGATGTGAACATTATGTCTTGAAATAACTGAAAGTATACTTTTTGGAAAACATAAATGACATTGAGTTTCGTGTGGGGAAAAGGAGGCCTTCATTCATGTGATGACAATTGATAATTACTCGGCTGATGTAAACCTCTTTCTTGCATATGCTTGTCAATCATTGCGTGTTATGCCCCTGTAGATTTTCTGAAACTGGTATGGTTTATGTTGCTGTTTGTAGAAGGGTTGTGTGAACTTTTAGAAGTCTTTTGATACTCTGTAGCCACTTTCTTGATGATCACACTTTCCTCAAAAGAGCAAGACTGTGAACTTGGGGGTCCTCCTGGACTCAAGGTTACAGCTAGAACTGTAGATATTCTAAATGTAGCTCTATTTGGAGTAGGAAGCTCAAGTGACAAGAATTCATGCTCTCATTATTTCTGAACAGGACAATTGCAATACATTTTCCTTGAGGCTGTCATTGAAAACTACTCGCATACTTCAAGTTTACTTTAGCAGCATAACACAAATATGTGAGTGCTGTACTAGGCCTTGCATATTTCTTCCAACAATGCAAGGTGTTGGTTATGACATGCATACACAAGAAACAATTTCCAGGGGACAGAATCTACTTATCCTCTTCAATCTTCTCAGGATGCTTTTACTTCCCTTCTTCCATGGGAGATTAATGCAGTGGGAGGTAGGACTGGACACAGCAAAGTTTTTCTGTGGTGGTATTTACTGTAAGGAATATGCTGATTTGTGGCATTCATAGAGCCTCTCCTCCTGTCTAGAAGAACAAAGAATTAGCTCCTTTGGCCATTTATAGTGTACAGCTATAACATGGGTAACTTTGGTCTTTAGATATATAACAATGATTGTAATATTGTTATTACTCGTGCCTGCCTGCCTATCTATCTAACTACCTACCTACCAGAGGTGGTATTCAGCAGGTTCTGATCAGTTCTGGAGAACCGGTAGCGGAAATTTTGAGTAGTTTGGAGAACCGGNGGCAAATCCCACCTCTGACTGGAAATTTTACAGTATCCTTCCCCTGCCACTCCCACCAAGCCACACCCACAGAACCGGTAATAAAAAAAATTGAATCCCACCATTGTTAATCTCACCATTCAAAAATTGAATCCCACCATCTGTCTGTCTGTCTGTCTGTCTGTCTGTCTATCCTGGAGTCTTGGGAGTCTTGGGAGTCTTGGGAATATGGACAACAGATTTTTAAATAATTCACATCCAGCTGTTATCATCTGATACCAAAACTTTCCATCAAGTACAATAATGGATCAATCAATGGTAATAGTCCATGTATAATCTTCCTTGCAACTTGGATTCAAAATCTTTTCTAATGGCCAATGTGAGTCTCACATGTGGCTAATTTCAGAAGCTAAACAGGATTAGCTGTGGTTGGTATTTGGATGGTGCACCAAATAGACGAGGAATTTAGAGACAGACACATTTTCCTAGTTTAGCATTAGGCAATTATCATCTATCTATCTATCTATCTATCTATCTATCTATCTATCTATCTATCATCTTCTATTTCATCTATCTCCATCCATCTGCCCATCCATCTATCTATCTCAAAAGAAGATCATGACAAACTACTTCCATAATGTTGCTGAAAAAATTATATGGATGGATTGAGCTACCAACAATCAAGATCAACTTGAAAACATCCTTAACTTTTGACTGGTCACCATTACACAAGTACATCATCCTAGAGAATTCAATTCTTCAGAGGCTGAAGTTGCTTTACTGTCTGGAAGAAAATGTAGTAATAGGCAGTGCATGAAGCAGTACTGGAGTGTGAACATTTTTCAGTAAGTACAAGTACACTGGCTGCTACCATTGGCTGGTTAGGAATTGTGGCAGTTGAAATCTCAATTCTCCTGAAGAACATCAGGTGAGGTAAAGTTAAAGTGGAAAGGAGTCTTTATCACTTCCAGAGAAAAACATACTATTACTTGATTTTTTTTAATTTTACCTTTATTGTCATTGCATTCCATGAATACAATGAAATTTGAAAGCTACTCCAGCACAGTGCCCCAAACACCATATCTAATCACAATCACACCACAAATATTTTAAAAATTAAAAATAATAATTAAAAACCTAGTCTAAAGCCTATCTAAAAATTTAGTAAGTTAAATAGTTTTAAATCCACTATATACATAGACTAGATCACAAACATAATGCGCTGTTTGATTCAAGACAATTATTGCCTTGGAAAAGAAACTGTTCTCCAGTCTATTAGTCCTCATTTTTAAGACACCTATAACCGTCCCTGATGAACAGTTCGAAATACGATGACCAGGTTGAGAATGGTCTATGGAGATTTTAGTGCTCTTGAGAGGAGTCTGGTCTTTGCAATGCTCTTCCAAAGAAGAAAAAGAGCAACCGATGATTTTTTGTGCTGTGTTTATAATGCTCTGGAGCATCTTCTTATCCACTACAGAGCATCCAGCATACCACACCATTTACACATATGCCAAAAATGCTCTCGATGGTAGAACGGTAAAAAGTAACCATCCACTTCTCACCCCAGACCATTCTTTTTCAGCAGCCTCAGAAAGTGCATGTGCTGTTGCAGTGGCCATAGTTGGACCGACCAAGTAAGGTTGTTCAGAAATATGAGTTCCTAGAAATTTAAAACTATGAAACTCTTTCTACAACAATCTCCTTGATATATAATGGAATAGAGCTCTGCTTTGCATCTTCTATAATCAGTTCTTTGGTCTTTTTGATGTTCAGGGTGAGGTTATGACTCTTGCACCAGAAGACCAGTCTGAGAACCTCTGACCTATGGGCATCTCGTCTTCTCCTGATATGAGTCCCACCAACGTGGTGTCATCTGCAAATTTTATTACAGAGTTAGTGGGACAAGAGGGAGTGCAGTGGTAGGTGTAGAGTGAATACAAAAGAGGTCTTAGCACACAGTCCTGTGGAGAGCCAGTGCTGAGAGCAAGAGTGGAGGAAAAATACTTGATACTGAAGGATGTATTTTGGATTTGCTGCTAGCAACTGTGAGAAGACAGTTTGATGCCTGCAGGATTTAAAGGGGAATCTGCCTCAAAATATCCATTATTCTATCCAATTTGTTGATAGTTTCTTGTGAATCAATGGGTATGTGAATTTAAATATGATGAATGTTCTCTCTCCTTCCTTCTTTCCTTCCTTCCTTCTTCCTTCCTTCCTTCCTTCCTTCCTGCTTCCTTCCTTCCCTCTCACCAGAGTCCTATCCACATAGTATCAATATATTGCTGGAAGAGAAATTTTATACTTTTTTTTCCCTGCCAGTTAGTTTGATGAAAAAGAATTTGCGTTATAAATTATTTCAAAGAAGAATAGCCAGAGTGCAATGTTTTTGCATTCTTTTATTGGGGGGTGGAGGTGGGGTGGGGACAAAGGATGTGAGTAAATGCCCTGCCTTTTTTCATACAATTGTCCCATATTTCCATAAATTCTCAAAGGACAGCCTCATGAGAAAACTTCTGCTGTTAGGCTTTTTCAGTAGTTGTGAACCTGTCACTGCTAAAAATATTTCTTTTTTTCCTGGAGGATTTCAGATAAATTAGTATTTACATAGTCTTCAACTTAAAACCACAACTGGGATCAAAACTTCCATTAAATAAGTTGTGCACGATGTTACAATCTTTTTTTGCTATGGACATTAAGCAAATCACTTGATGCAAGCTGCTCAGAATTGTCTGAATTGCAAGATGGCCAGCAAATAAATTTGATAAATCAATCAATCACGTGTCAACTTCGAAATGGATCAGGTCTGCTGCAGCCATTTTCCCATCTCTCAGATTGCCATAGAGGCTAGGGTGGGTGGGGTGGGGGAGAGGTTTGGAATGTCATACCAGACAATAACAACAGACCATCCCGTGATGGGAACCAAGGTCATCTCCACAGGTGCTGGCCAGAGACTAGAAGGAGTTGCCAAGGAGATGCCAGAACACCTAATGGGACAATCTGACCTGTGACAATGCAGGAGGGAGTTATCTGTTCTTTAATTATACTAAAACTGTGGGAAATAGTTAGCACTGGTTTTGCTTTCATTTATGCCAAAACGATGTATTCATTAAAACAGTACTTTAAGAAAGGTGCAAGTCGGAGTGCTGAATTGGTTGGGTTCATTACTTGGAAACTTGACATCACTCAGTTAAGCAAATCCAGATTCCCACATTGACTTTGCTAGTCCGAAGCCCCCTTGGGAAGATTGAAAATGGCAGGCATGTGATCTCGGAATGCTGCAACCATCATCAATTCCTGCCGGTTGCCAAGCTCCCAAACTGTTAAGCTGCAACCACCTGGCTATGAGGATGCTGTGACAGTCATAAGTACAAGGACCAGTTTTAAGTAAGGCACCTTTTTTTTTCAGTGCTGTTGTAGTCAAATGATCATTAAATGAATATTCATAAATTGAAGACTATGTGCAATTTCATTGTCCATAAATTTGATAGAGAATTTTGAAATGCCATGAGTGCTTGGCTTTACATGGATAGGCTGCAGAAACAGAGACAGTGCAGAAAATAATTTCATGCACTGAAAAAATAGTTTCAAGAGTTTGCCAGCTGACAGTGCACTAATGCATTTGAATCTTGTTCATTTGTCTCAATAGGGCATGCCTGATGTACCTAAGTCTATCTCTTTGGCACCATTAACAAGACCAGTCAGATGGACTCATGTTTGACTACCAAATACACAATTGCTGAGAGGAATATTATAAAGCCAGGAGATGGCATAATCATGTTCTTGTCATCCTTCATACGGGCACAGTTGTAAATCTTGATTCCCTTATTCATAACTCAAGGCTTTTCCAAGATCTACATAACAACAAAACCATATAACTACAAATTTGCCTACTGCAGTACACAGAAATCAAGGGCTTTATATATTTTAAACCTTCCACTCCAGTGTTTAACTCCTCGATTTCTCTTCTGCCTATCTAGGTCAACAGATACGGGGCTCTTCTTTTATTGGCTTTGGAAGGTACTTGAACTATATTAACACAATGCTTTTCTCAAGCCTGGGAGCTTTGATTCCTGCTTCACTAGTTCCATTTCTTACTGTTGTCTTCTCGCATTGTCGTGACATACAGGAAGTCTTATATCAGAACAGCTACCTACCGTATCATTTAAACTTACAAGTTATTGATTCATTCCTCAACCCTTTAGCTTCTCTGCAGCTTTGATTTCACAGTGAAGTATCTTTCCCCATATTTGATACATTTGGGATTAGTGAAGATTCTTAGGAACATTTCCATATCTGCCTATATTCTGCTCCATACCTTTTCCCAGAAGCAGTTCCAAGACAGAGTTGCACTTTTCCTTCGAGCAGAAATCTTCTTGCCCTACATAGGAAAATGTACCTTTATTTTCATCTCAGGAACGCTCCATGCTTTCAGTATTGTCATCTGCATTATTCACAGACAGCTATGGGGATCTTACTGACTTGCTTTCTGTTTCAGCTCGGTCCCTGAAAGGAAAAAAACAACAACCCTTTTTTTTAGAGCTGTGGGTTAAATTACTGCAGCCACGGGAGTGGATCTGTTTGTGTTTTAAGACCCTTCTGATGGATCATTTATTCCTGAAAGGTTATGATTAACTTGCCCATTTCCCCATTTTTATTTGTTTGGGTTCAAATTGAAAGTTCAGAAACTGGAATATGCTCCAGTGAAGCCACTCATAGCTTGACATGGTTCAAAAGAGAATCTGAATCAAAGATGGCCAGAGGGAACTACCAGCTCAGTCTCTATTTTTTTGTGCCACTGGAATCACATTCTTAGAAAGACTGGATTTCCACATTTGTTAAATATACCACTATTTTTTCAAAGTTTTGAAAGTAACTATTGATTTGGTATTTTGTTAGCAGTCTTGTACCTTCAAACACCCAACCTAGCTACTTCCTCTTCCTCCTTTCCTCCTTCTCTCACCTCATCTACAGCAAAATTGTGCTCCTCTTTTGGAGGAATGACCTTCTGGGTGCTTGGATAAGCTTATTCCTGACTCTTTTGTTGAGTTTGAAATGTAGCTGGAGTTGCCATATTGATTTGGTGTCTGGGACATCTATCCAATCCTCCCTCCCCAATGCTAAATTGATACAAGGTGCCCTCTTTCTTGACATTGTCAAGTACACAAATAAAAAGGAGGAAAAGACATGGTTGATGGAAAATGCCATATCCTTGCTATTATAGGGATAAAATATTTTTAGAGAATACAGGGAACAAAGTGAAATATGGCCTTTGCAACAACAGCTTTATAAGATTATAATCCAGTCATCTTGATGATCAACAACATACAGTTAGATGGGATGAGAATTCCTTCCTTGATTTGGTGAACCACTAAAGCCAGACTGCAGTTTGTTAAAAATTAATTGCTTGTGTGTATATATGTGAGTATTATATACATATGCATCTGTGCACACACACACACATGCATACATTTCTAATCCTGGCTAATCTTGCCATTCAAACAGATTAAAAGGTCATCCTTACATGCCATTTACTAAGGCACAGAAACACCTTGTCAACCATTTTAAGGGTCATTTTTCGTGATATCAGTTCCATCTCATCCCCAGCCGGCTGTGGAAATAGCCTCAAGGAGTTTTTAATCGTTTCTCGATGAAAGTAATTTTCTTCTCCTGACACAAAATTTGCAATACAGAGATGCTGATAAAAGTGGGGATTTGTCTGGCTTTGGCTCTAATTATTGTCTTCTGTGATCATGTACTATGCCATCCATTTTGTTCCTAAAAATTAGACCCTTTCCCTTCATTCCTTCCTCCCTTCCACCCTTCCTCCCTTTCTCCCATCCACCCTCTTTTTCTTTTTCTTTCTTTCTTTCTTTCTTTCTTTCTTTCTTTCTTTCTTTCTTTCTTTCTTTCTTTCTTTCTTCTCCCTTCCTCCCTCTCTCTCTCTTTCTCTCTCTTCCCTCAGAAGGCTTGCCAACTTGGATTGTTTTTTGTTTATTTAGCCCAGATATATTGATAAGCCAGAGAGTTGGTTGGATTCTTGTGCTGGCTGGGATCACCATGTCTGCATTGCTGCCATTCTGTTATTGGTTCCTTAGTTCAATGTCTGCCTCCATCCTACTCAGTTATTGTGGCATGTGGCTCCTTAAGGACCAACTCTAAAAAAAGAATGCCTGTGTTTTCCCAGACCAATCTGGCCTGCTTCAAAACTGAATAGTACATGCTTTTGAATGACAGAGAGGACACTTCCCACTCATTTTCCTGCTCCAGCAATTGTTGAGTTTAAAGCAGGTCTCCTTGATCACTTACTGAAAAACATTCCCAGTGTCACCATTTTGTCAACATTTTAAAAAATAGAATATTACTTTCTTGTCTTCCTATAGATTGGGAGATTAATAAATGTACTATAAAAAGTACTTACATCTAAAAAGCATCTAAGTTACCCAAGAGCTTGCTCTTCCTGAGACCATCATCCGTGAACTGTCCTTAAATATCACATTTCAATTCTTACTATGTTACAGAGCCCCTGATTATGACATTGAACATATAAATAAACTAAATTCACTACTAACTTGGGCAACATCCTGCCCACACACTTTTATCTTTTTTGGTGACTTCAATCTACCTCACATTAACTGGACCCTAAATGAATGTAAAACTGAAACCATACATGCAACCTTCTACAATGCTGTAACAAACCTGGGACTGGAACAACTAGTAACTAACAATACTAGACTTAACAACTGCCTCAATTCCATCTTCTGCAACAGTTTGAATTCAACTTACGGAATACAAATTAAAGAACCCTTTTCCAACAGTGACCACAGCATGATTGACTTTTGTCTCAACATACATCCGCACAAAAATCAACATAATGATGTGATCCCCAATAATAACTTCAAAAAAGGCAACTATGATCTTATAGACAATGATCTCTCATCCCTTGATTGGCAATTTCTATTCACTGGACATTGCAATTACTGTTGGAAGGACCATTAGAACATTATTTTTACTGAAGTCAAAAGAGTCATTCAAACTATATGTACCAATAACAACTCCAAAAACCAGAAAAAAAGATTATCCATAAAATTAAGGAAGCTTCAATCCAAAAAGGAAGATCACTTTGGTGGAAAAACAGAGCTGTGTCACTTTCCCAACTTCAAAAGCCGCATACAAAAAAATTATGCCACCAGATAAGACTGAATGCACCCAAATTATCCACATTAAACAAGAGGAAAAACCTTTTTACGACTAAAATTCCACCCGTAATTTTCTACAATTTGTAAACAACAAACTAAAAAGACTCAAGTCCATCCCACCCTGAAAGGACCTAATTTTGGTAAAGACTTGCACGATGACACCCATTAAAGCTAACCTCTTTAACACATTCTTTGGCCTCAGTATTTGTAAACAGCAAATGGATTCATTGCCCAGTATTTCCTAGTTCGAAACACAGGAAACAACAAACAATTAGATCTAATACATATCCAATATTTACAGAAGGACAATGGTTTTGAAAAAGACTACGCAATCTAAACAACCATCTCTATCTATTGGACCAGACAGAATATTGTGCCTACTTCTTAAAAAAGCTATCCACTGCCATTGCCGAACCTCGAAGGCATAATCTTTGAAAAAAATCTTTCAGGACCATGCTCCTGCCAAAACTATGGTCACAAGCCCATGGTCATTCCCATTTCAAAAAGGAGACCCCAAACCTAGTTTGGAAAATTTACAGACCTATTTCTTTTATGCTTGGTCACTGTAAAGTCATGGAATTCAGTTATTAATCAATCCATTTATCTCCACTTAGAGAACAAATAACCTACTCTCTAATAAACAGTTTCGGTTTCAGAAAAAAAACCCATCCTGAACATCTGCAAACTCTTACTACTGAAAAAACATTTGGGACTACACAACTTTCATCAGGGCAAAGCAATAGGTGCAATATTACCATAGACTGCTGTAAAAAAGCCTTTGATTCAGTGGAGCACCGACAAAAACTACTCCTAAAACTAAAACCTTATGGTATCTCTGGAACACACTAGCATAACTGGACAGAAGCATTCCTGTCAAACAGACAAACAAATGGTCAAAATTGGAGCATCCTATCAAATTCTGTATCTATCAACAGTGGTGTCCCCCCAAGGCAGCTGTTCTAGGACCAACTCTCTTCATTACTCCACATAAATGGACCTCTTTGATCATAATAAGAGCAACTTGCATCCTCTTCAGTGATGATGTAAAGCTATTTAAACACCACAGACAATACTGCTTTACCCTTCAAAAAAGACTCGACTATGTATCACAATGGTCAAAACAAATTGCAACTCAAATCCTCAACAAACAAAGAGCCTAGGGAGTCAAAATTTTCTTGATCCAGGGCTTCCATCTGAAGAAACACAATGTAATTCTTGTTAGGACTTTCCCGTTTGATTCCATCAGTTCATTCTTCCATCTCCTCTATTGCTTGTGAAAGAAGGGACAAGAAAGATTGGGGAGATGGCGTAAATTATGCAACACTCAAGGATAGTGGTGAGAAAAGTTGCCTGGATATTTCAGTAACTTGTGCAGTTACTCTATCTACCTTATTCAGAAAATTTATAAACTGCTGATTGGATCCTCAGGCCTGTAATAAATGCTTGGTGGACTCCTTTCCCATTTTCAACCTTAGAAGCTGTGGCTTTCTTTCTTCTTCCCTGTTGTTTCCCTCTCTGAAGGCAGTGCGTTTCCCATCTATTCCCTTTCAGTACTGTTTCTTCTTTCCCCCCAAGGCAGTGTTTCTAAGGACCAACTCTCTTCCTACTCTTACATAAATGACCTCTGTGATCATTATTAAGAGCAACTGCATTCTCTTCGCTGATGATGTAAAAGCTATTAAACACCACAGACAATACTACTACCCCCCAAAAAGACTTTGACTGTGTTTATCAAATGGCCAACTTCAAATCTCAAACAAAATAAATGCTCTGTCTTACATATGCGCAAAAAAAAATTCATTAAAATTAAAATGCAGGGCTGAAATAGATTAAGACCTTGTTGGATTGATCCAAACTCTTGTCAAGGACCTTGGGGTACTCATCTCTAATGATGTCAGTGCTAGAAGCCCACTGTAAACTACATAGCCAAAAAGGAATTAAGAGTTGTTAACCTAAATCTTACGTAGCTTTTTCTCTGGTAATATTACACTACTAATAACAGCATACAAAAACATTTGCTAGACCACTACTCGAATTTACAGCTCATCAGTCTGGAACCCCACATTATGTATCTGATATGAACACAGTTGAGAAAGTCCAGAAATATTTCACAAGAAGATTTCTCCACTCCCTCATCGTTGCAGGAATTACTTATGCCACCAGACTCAAAATTCTAGACCTAGAAAAACCTAGGAACTTATGCCCTCCTTCGTCTGATCTAAGTATAGTATATAAAAGTCGATTACAGTATAATACCTGTCAATGAATATTTCAGCTTCAACCATAACAATACAAAGAGCACACAATAGATACAATAGATACGACTTTAAGCAACAGAGTGGTCAATTGTCTGGAATATTTTACCTGACTCTTGTGGTTTCTTCCCCAAACCCCAAAACTTTACCTTAGACTGTCTACTATTGAACCTCACCCTTTCCTTAATAGGTCTGTAGGGGGCATGCATAAGCGCACCAACGTGCCTTACCATCCCCGTACTATTGTTTCTTTTTATTTTTGTTATATGTATTCATTTCATGCCATGTCATAAACTATGTTATACTTATACCTTATCTTGTAAGGAATTGACAAAACCAAATAAATAATAAAAACAAAACCAAACATGTATTCAGGATTTTTTTTTAAAAAAGCATCCTTAAGATTAAATCTTTATATAGGATTATGTACTTTTGAAAAGAGGAGTAAGAGGCCTGTCACATAGGCTGACGGATTGCAAAACGTATGTAAAAAGGACACAGCGGACTAGAAATTTTCCAATCCGTGTTATTCGCTCTCAAAAGTGCCCCAAATTTGCATAAGCAGAGTGGACAACAAGCGGAAAAGGAATTGGACGGGAGAGGATGTTTAGCCAGGGATGGTTAGTGGATGCTCCCACTGAAGCCTAATGGGATGAAGTGGATGGAAGCAAGATGGCACTATCCGCAGGGCTTCCGGGGGAGCACAGAAGAAGTGGACAGGCAGTGGAAGGAACGGGATGCAGATGGATGCCTGAGCGGATGAAAAGTGGATGCATCACGGAGAGCCCCAGTGGATGCCTAGCAGATGCAAAGCATTCACTGCGCATGCGGGGAGGGATGCATTGCATCAGCCCCATGGATATAAAAGATGCAGCTTCGCAAGGCAGGGATCACCATTTCAGAGGAAAACCTGCTTGCCAGATACATTCTCCAGCCAATAACCATGGGGAAGAAGAGGAGCTTGTGCCATCTTCTGCCAGCCCTGGCAAGAAGGACAGGGCCACCATCCCACCCCCTGCCCTGGACTCTGCTCTGCTTGGGCTTCTGCTGCTTCGGGCTGACTCTTTGGTTGCTTGGGGCTTCTGTGGTGCTTACTTCTTGGCTGGTGCTGCTCCTGGTTGCTGGGCTATCTGCTGCGTGCTTACTCTCTGGCACTGCTCTGGTCCTGTCGTCCTGGCTGGTTGCTGCTGCTGATCCTGGTCCTGCTGGTGTTGCTGGTGCTTACTCTGCTGCTGCTTGGGATCTTGGTCCTGCTGGTTGCTGCTGGGCTGCTTTCCTACTGGTGCTTGGCTTGGTTGCTGCTGGTCCTGCTTTTGCTGCTACTGTTGTGCTGCTGCTGCACTGAGGAGCTCCTCCAGGTGTTCGATTGATGGCCCTGCAACCACCTTCTCTGACCACAATGGCTGATTGGTGTGTGTGGCACCCTCCCAAGGCATACTGCATGCTTCTTTACGTGGGTCCCAAAGACCAAGGTGGCGCCAGAGTCAGTGCCACCTTGAGCCCAGGGTCCAGGCTGGCCGGAAAGTTGGTGTTTGCCTTGCGTCAACCTGGGGTGTCAGGCCACTCCACAACTTCGTCAAACATGGCTTGGCGGGCATCCTCATGAAGTTCTGGAATCCATTGGAGTGTCTTTTCATTTCCTCAGCTCCACCATCAGCTTGTATATACATCCTACTCGGCTCTTCTTGTTGATCATCTTCGGACCCAAGAACTTCTTGGATGCTCCTTTTCTTCGCCGTAGAAAACAGGTGAAAGAGCCTGTAAGATGGCTTCGCACTGTTGTAGAACCAGATGGCGGCTAAACAAAAGGGAGTGTGTGATGATCCATGGTGGAGATGACTGGATGCTGTGGAAGAGCAAGAGCAAGGATGAAGGCTGAAGAGGTCTGCACCGCAGGGTCTGCTGGACATTGAAAGTGAGATCCAGCGTGATTTTCTTCCCCGTTTTATAGGAAATATCGTTTTCCACTAGGGTGTCTTTTGCATCCCTAGGCATCCAGCCAGACATCCTAAATATCCGAGATACGTCCCCTATACGAACGTTTTTTTTCCGTTTTAATGGTTTGGTATGCCGAGACTGCATTTGCTTTCATCCTTTCTACGTCTGTATACTGTAGCTGCATGTCCGTTCTGCAATCCGTTTTTCCACTTCCTCCCTGTGTCCGTTTCCGCTGGGAGCGGATGCGAGTGCGCGGATGGCACAGTAGGTATGCCTAGCGGATTATAGCAGATGCATAATGGATTGACTATGGAGTATACGGATTTTCCCATATGCATAAGCGGATGTATACGGACGCGTTGGATACATTTGTCTGCTCAAAAAGTATGCTGGCAGCTCAAAAACTTTTTTGAGGGAATGAAATGTCAGATAGACGGGATGCTGGACGGATGAGAGTATGAAAAATGGACGCAGTGAGTACAGAACGGATGCATCGCATTAACCAACGGATGGCAAATGTTTCTCTCCATTTTATATCCTCTTTCCATCCATTGGTGCTGTGTGAGAGGGGCTTAAGAAACAAGTCAGCGGAAACTTTTCCCCTGTTCAGTGGGGATGGGCATTAACCTGGCACCCCAGTGATCAATATACCTATCATTCTCCCATAAGATGGATAGACCCAAAAATATTCTGTCAGATTGGCTGGTGGAGCTGGGAGACAGGAGCACAAAAGGAAACAGGATGGAACAGCCAGAGTTCCTCAACTGTCCAGCACTGCATCTTCAAAATAACAATTGGAAGCATTTTTTCCTGCCAGTAGGTGATGCTGGGTGAGAAAGAAAGGACCTGTATGAAAAACATAAGAGTAGGTCCACTGCCTGGATTTGTTGCTGAAACTCAGAAAAACTCGGTCCAACCAATTATGTTGACGCCACTTTTCTGCAGCTTCAAGAACAGGAGGAATGCATATTAACACATCCATGAAGTAGATATATGGGTACCTGAGTGGTGCAGTGAGGTATCTTGATCCAACCTCAGAATATTGGACAGAAGAAGCTCAATTTGTGCTCTACTCAGGCATTTAAGTGCCTGAGCTGACACTTTTTCTGACTTCCAGATTCATTTAGGCTAATGACATTTCACAATGAGATCTGCTGTGATAGAACAAACATGATGAGACTATGGCTTTCTGTGGTGTTAAGAAAAAGCCATTTGCCACAAACTGCTTGGCCATAATTTTTGTAGTGGAACACCTGTTTAGATTAATCATTATAATGGAATGTAACAGAATAACAGGGTGGAACCATACCCATATCTGCGTGTATAGTGTTCTATCAGAAGAAAGAATTTCTATTTTCATTTACATCTTGTTTTTAACCGAATGAGTGCATGAAAACTTTGCAATGCCTAGTCTGTCAATACTTTTCCAAGACCATTGCAGAGATTCAGTTCTTACACCTTTCACTTTGGATCTGTAACTCTCCCCACCCATAAGCATGCATGCACCATCCTATCAGAATTGGGAATCTGTAGGTCACTGAAAATCCAATCTGTTTTATTTTTTCCTTTCCTGGACAGCTTTCTACTCTGCAGATTTATGATCAGATTTGTAATGAAATATTGGACATCAATTCACTAATCTATCTAGGAAGAATGTTTTATTTTTCACTTTTGAAAAAGTATGAGATGGCAGGACCTCTCAGCATTTTTTTCTTTTGACCACAAAATTCTGCCTATGGTGATAAAAGTTCACAGGCTGTTTCTTTTCCCAGCACAGACCAAGTAACCACACAAAGTGACATAATTGTATAGTTGAACCACTCTTTGGTGAAAGCCGTGCATTATTGGATACCTATGAGATATTTTTGCAATGAAAAGTGTGAAAGGCCAAGAGCTCTGAGCATTTTGTGGATATTTTCAGAAGTCAGTTGAAGTCTTTTCTGAGACTGGAGGAAAACCACCTTATTCCTGCTGTGAATCTGCTGGAAGTGACAGCCCCAAATCTGTATGCAGCAAAATCCATGATCCATCCCTCATCAAACTGTCTTTCTATTCACCTTGGAAATGAAAAGCTAGCATAGGGGAGGATGACAATTGAATTTGGCCATAAGTGAAGTCTTCCAGGGTGGCTGGCATTTGGAATGAGACATCTCCCAAATCATAAGGATCTCAATGTGAATCAGAAACAGGTCAGTGTTCCTCCACAAGTAGGACAACTTTCCTTGATTTATAGCTATTTGTCCTGTCTGGCTTTCTTAAAAGCTGGAAACTTTGGAGAAAGGTAGCAGTATACCTTCTTTTAATGGCCAATATCAAGGAGGAAAAAACTGTAATTAGCAATTATTAAGAACTCGGTCAGTGCAAAATACTCTTTTGTTAGAAGAGGAAACAAAAGGGTTTTCCTTCATCAATTGAAAGAGGGAGGTAAGTAAAAGAAACAAAAACAGTAGGATGAATCCTATTTGGCATAATTTTGCCTCTCGACCTTTCTGAGGGGAGGCCTCTTAAGAAATTTTATTCCCCTCTTATGATGAATTGACTAATACCAACCCTTGGAAAAACATATAACAACATAGTGCCTCTGCACATAATGATGCCCCCTACCCTATGCCTATAACTATTTTATTTTATTGATTTTATTCTGTCATCACATTGGCTGAGACTGCTAAAACTGCCTTCAGGATATATAGAAATCATTATTTTTATTTCAAAAAATACAAATAAAGGAGCAATGAAGGAGAGTTTTCAACCAAAGCTAGCTCTTATAAGTTTTATATGTTTAAATATTCTATGACTCAACATATAGATGCTAGTTAGAGACTCATTTCACAGTGCTCAGTACTTACCTGCTGGTCTTTTCTTTTCTTTTTTCTTTTCTTTTCTTTTCTTTTCTGTTCTTTTCT
>BHFT01004296.1:0-10324 GCA_004320025.1 Laticauda laticaudata
CCATTTCTGACTACTGCTGCAACCGCCTTTGGGAAAGGGAGTAATGGCCAGCCGAGAAGGAGAGATGTGGCTCTCCTCAATCCTGCTGACAGCTTCCCCTTCTTCACCACCTCTACGGGGTGGCTTCAGCCCTGAATCTGGGTGGCTCGGGGTGCTCCAGCAGCGAGCACGGATCAAAACCGTGCACGATCACAATTTTGGTCTGTCGCTGAAGAAGCCCAAACTGAAAGTCTCTGAACTGCTGACCTTTCTGATTGACAAGCTCAGCATCTTAGCCACTGAGCCACCACATTCCTTGTCAGTTCAATACTGTACCCCAGTCAAAACCCAGACTCTGAAAAGGGTTCAGATAACCCACTTCATCCAGGATCCTCTGAAGCTGAATACCAACCACTCTCTCAATAACTTTCCCCCAAAGGAGACTGACATCAGAGCAGCATTCCCAATCAATGCCTAAAGTCTAAGTATACAAATAGGGTCTCACATCTGTAGGATAGCACTTCAAAAAAGTTGGATGATTGGAAACCCCTCTGCCCCTGCTTTGGGAATCTCATTTTATGCTGCATCTAAACTGTAGCACACATACTTCTAAGAAGAAACATGTCCTCCATGCTCATCCAGACTTTCATGATAAAAGCCAGGTCAGCCCTGTTATCTGAAATTAGATCCTGAGTGAGGGAAGCTTTACTAGAAGGTTGGCCTGTCAACAGTAGCCACAAAAGGTTTGGTCCTCTAAAGGTCTTGTGATGAGGCATTGGTTCAGAACCCAAGAAAAAAGGCACAAGGCACAGATATTGTTTCCTGAGTGTAGTCCACTTTGTCTCCTGCCTTATCTTCCCCTGTCACTATGGTGCCTATCTAAATTAGGGCATGTTCTGTGAGGGCAACAATTTCAACACTGAAAGAGTTTCCTTCATTTATTAATTTTTTTAAAAAGGCAAAGGCCAGTTACTGCTCATTCCTTAGTCATATCAATCAGTAACAAGGGATTTAAAGTGTCAAAATGATGGGGGATGCTTCAGTTTTATTAAAAATGTCACTATCCTTATGTACTTATAAAATTTCAAGTGGCTGCCATCTAAAATAGCATGTGACAAGAAGGAAGCAATTAATGGGCAAGATAGTGATGGTAACTTTTACTTACATTTTATGTTAAAAAAAATTTAAAGTAATAATAGAAATATAAGCTGTGTTTTAAAGAGAAAATAGAAGGCCTTTTGGAGGCAGAAAAATAGAATAAATTTTTTTCTGAGTTAACTGCTTGGGTCTAATTAGACAGTCTAATCATTGGAGAACTAATCACTATAGAACCTGATTTTATTTGCATGTATTAATATGTACATGACAATTACACCCCCAGAGAAAGTACAGACTATACCCCAAAACTGTATTTTTAAATTTAGAAGTAAGCAAGACATTCCAAAACAGGTTAAATATCTTCTGCTGGTGTCAGTGATCCAAGGGACACTTCATGAAATGTTTGTGATATTAAAGCAGGACTCACTGGTCATATTGTTATCTTTTATTGAGGATTCCCTTGTTTGCTTATCTTCAAGGTCTAAAGAAATGTGTAGCAACTAAAATAATGGATAGAACTGATATCATGTGTGATTATTATGGTTTCCACATCACAGGTATGTCTTTTGTTATTTTTTAAAAATTATTTTTGATAATTATAATTACCCAACTTTTCAACATCTAACCCATCCAAAAGGTGAGATGATTCTTTATTATCTTGCTAATATCTTGATTTACTGAAGTAAATGTGGTTCAGGGTGACCATCTATCTTCTCACCAATTGTATTGCAATTCTTTATCTTAGATCCTAAGTTATTCATCATATATGGCAGATTCTGCATGTACCATATTTATAGGTGTAAGTCAAAAAAACAAATGTAAATATATCATAGTGTATATTAATGTTATTGCTGTCAGGCTTGGTTGCCAGGTTTTTTTTAACAGTAGTTAATTTTGATTGTGGTTGGACTGGGTTACAGTGCCAGGAGTGAATACAAATTAAATTTTTGTTTGTGATTTGTTTGGTTTCCAGTATCTATGAGTTCTGGCTCTGCAGTCAACTAACTAATTGATTAGTATATTCTGTACACATTACAGAGGATGGGATAATTGAATGTTGGTGCTCTGAATTAAGCTCTGAATGACGCTTAATTTAAATAAATTCCAAACAAGATCAATTTTTTGCTAGTGGGAAGGATGAATGCCAAATTTCCCCAACTAACACACTGCTCCTATGCCTGACAGTGGTATCTATTGCTTGTGCCTCGCTGGAAGGATCAGGGTACCTAAAGAATTACAGCCGAGCCTCCATGATAGAATGCCATGTTTTTTGTATTCACCCTGTACTTCTCCTTTCCTCCAAAGTAAAACATGCTGTGTCTTTTCTTTTATATACCTTTGGAGGGTTGGCACAGTGGCTCAGCAGTTAAGACACTGATTTTGTTGGCTGGAAAGCCAGCAGCCCAGGTTTGAGACCCGAGTGCCATGTGGTGGGGTGAGTCTCCTGCCAACCTAGCAGTTCAGATGCTGTAATCCTTTCTGATATCATGTGAAAAGCTCTTTGCTTTGGGTTCTGTTTTTCAAATGAGTGTTAACACTATCTAGTTTGATTGGGTTGTTTTGTATGTTTTCCTTTGTTATGTTAATATGCATTGATTGTAGCACAATATGTAATATATGGACATACAGTTATGTTTCAAACCCATTTTTTAAAATGTATATTTACGTGAACTACTGTTTTTGCTTATGGTTATATATAGCTTGGGGTGTAATAAAGGATTACTACAATGAAATAAGAGTCTCTTGATTTACCAGGGATTATTTGTCTCTTCCAGCTGTTTCCAGATTGAGTCACACTAATTGGAAGACTAACCAAGTTTCTTACATGACAAAAAAAAA
The DNA here is from genome assembly GCA_004320025.1 of Laticauda laticaudata. Taxonomy (NCBI): domain Eukaryota; kingdom Metazoa; phylum Chordata; class Lepidosauria; order Squamata; family Elapidae; genus Laticauda; species Laticauda laticaudata. The sequence goes on from BHFT01004296.1 coordinate 2,917, forward strand.
GAAAACTGGAAGAATAACAGAGAAAGTTGTGCTTCAGTGGAAGGATCAGCTTCAGAGTTACTATTATTACATTTGCCCCCATGTTCATTAGTGAAGCCAGATCTAGTGAAATCACTTTCTTGGAGTCAGGCACCTCTCATAATACATTTTTCTTCTAGAACTTTTTCCTTTGCTGAAACTGCCTACAAGAATGGCTCATTTCTGGTAGCTGAAAAATGTGACAAACCATAACTCTTTTTTTCATATGAAAACACTGAGTTGGGCGGGCTGCGGGGTGGAATCTTGTAGCCCTTGTTGCTACTTTTTATTTGCTGGCTAGGTAGAAAAGCAGGAATGCTCTAATCCTGAATTTCTTCATGATTTCCTGTCAGCAGTTTTTTTTACTTCTCCCTCCTGAAAGCTCAAAATAGCATCTTGCAAAAAGGGTACTTTGCACTTTCACAAAGCCCAAAAACTAGACATATTAATTAATCCAAAACCTTTATCACACTCAATTTTTTACACAGAACAAGGCAGAAAGAATGCCAATTTCTTCCCCTTAAACCACCTTGCTATATTCCCAATGAGATTAACTCAGAAGAAAGGTAATATGCATTTTGAAGTAGAGAAGCCAGAATTTTGTAATTACTTCACATTTATCATTTCCTCTCACCGATGCTATTGGGAACATGATAGGGTCAAAAATCAGCTCTAAATAGTACCATCAATCTCCCCATTGTCATTAAATATCTCCAGTATTGGACAAGAAGGAAGGTGAAGTGGAGACTGTTTGGTGCCTCTCAATAGTGTGGCTCAGAGAGCCACAACTCAGACTCTCCCCAATGCTGAGCAATAAAAGTCTTCTTGTATTTGGACACTGCATGCATGTGTATGATCATGCATTAAAATCTCTTGTATCTCTCCTTTACAGATTATGCTCAGGTGACTGAAAGGAAAAAAAAGATAATTTTCTTTCTGGCTTGGCAGTGAAAATGGGCAGTCTTCTCATCATGTATCACCAATATCTAACAAGTCCCCTCTTTCTCCACAAACTGACCCATGCTTCAAGTCTTCCCAGCAGTTGTAAGTCATCAGTTACTTNCATGTATCACCAATATCTAACAAGTCCCCTCTTTCTCCACAAACTGACCCATGCTTCAAGTCTTCCCAGCAGTTGTAAGTCATCAGTTACTTCAATTATGATCCTTCTCAAATGTCAGCCTAACACTTGGAGCTGGAGGAATCATAATGTTCTACTTGACAGATCTCCAAATCACTTCACATTGTTCCATTTCAAAATCTCATGTACTGAAATCTGTATATGGCATACACTGTTTCTCATAAGAAATGCAGATTCATTTAAATTCTCTCTCTCTCTCTCTCTCTCACTCACTCACACACACACACACACACACACACACACCTTTCTCTCTCTCTTTTCTAGTCCACCCAACTCTACAAGTTAAAACAACAACATTATATTGAAATAACTATCTATCTGATGGAACAATACACCATTTTTTCACATATCCTCATCCTAACCCAAGGTTAGAATTTTTAAGGGTTGCTAAGGTGGGGGGTGGTGGTGTACAAATTTCTGAAGGGAAGCTGTTCCAAATGGCAAATGCAGCTACAGAGAAGACTTACTTAATTGATGGGACTTCAAACAAGCCAACTCTTGAGCAGCCCAGTGTTGTCTATGGAAGGCAAGCTAGTTGTAATGGTTCTTTCTGCAGTCCTATCTATTCATTGGAGTCTGTACCTGTCTTGTTTGGTTGCTCTACCAAACCAAACAGTTATAGAAGTACAAATGACAGATTTCATAATTCCTCTGTAAAACTATATCAAGAGTTCTTGGAGCAGTCTGAACTTCCTGAGTTGATGCAGGAAGAACATTCTTTGCTGTGCCTTTTTAATGATGGTTTTAATGTTAGGTGTCCATTTCGCATCTTGGGAGATGTAGAACCCCAAAACCTGAAAGACTCTATTGCTGATATTGTGCTGTTGCACATAGTAAGAGGTGGTAGAATAGAAGGGCTCCTCCTATGTAGAGAAAAACAAGGTTTTACATTTTGGAAAGAAAGGAAAGTTTTACACTTAGGAAAGAAAAAGTGTAAGGTTTTAAGTGTAAGGAAAGAAAAAAGAAAAGAAAAGTAAGGTTTTATACTGGTTTTATATAATGGAGGGTTTCTTAGGAACTGGGAACAGTGTTTGAAGTAAGATGGAGCATAACACATCTCCAGTGATTTATTAAAAATCTGGTGAAGATGGGGAGCAGTTGTTCAGCACAGATTTTTGGTAAGGAGTCATTCCATCTGTCCTTTCTGATCTTTTGTCTATGTGCATCTTTTTCTAAGATCATCAGAGGTATGGGTTTACAGTTTAAACATTCAAAATGTGGAGTGTCAATGAAACAACTTAAAATGAATGAATGAATGAATGAATGAACGAACGAACGAACGAACGAACGAACGAACAAATGTATGTGTGTTGAGTGAAGAATCCATTTTGGTTTATCATCTATTTCACAATAACCTTGTCTCTCAGGAGAGGTACTGGTGGGCCAAACTGTGACACTCCCATGCACAATTATGTGAATAGTAGAATTTTTCTTCCTGTATACTGATACAACAGCCATTTTCATACAGAGAAAGGACTGCTGTCCATTTCTAGGGACAAAGTGCAACATTTTAGAGTTTACCTTTGTATGCCTGTGTGAAAGATCTGTGGATGGATGGGGATTCTGGAGCATGTATGAAATATGAAGTACTGAATGATCCATGCATGGTTTGGTTCTGTCCTCTTTACAATAATTTTCTCTTTTGCTGATTTTGAAGGAGGAAAAGGAGGGAAAAGGAGGGAAGAAGGGAAGGGAAGGGAAGGGAAGGGAAGGAAAGGAAAGGAAAGGAAAGGAAAGGAAAGGAAAGGAAAGGAAAGGAAAGGAAAGGAAAGGAAAGGAAAGGAAAGGAAAGGAAAGAAATTTTCCAAAGCGGCAAGCAATATATAATATTTTGAGACCTCATAGATGTATTATAGATATGATAGGTTTGTATAATTCTGCCCTGCATCACAAAAACATATAGAGAATCCAACAATTGTTCTCATAAACCTCTCGACTCAATAATGAAAAGTTAGTATATGAATAAGTAGGACTTATCCTATAAAAATGTCTTTTGAGCTAAATGTGGATCTAAGCTGCCACCATGGTGAACTGGAGCTTATTGTAAATTACTAAAAAAGGGTAAGAAAACTTTATTAACATACCTTGTTGCATATGTTCTTGCAAATAATCCTATTGTGTGAGAGTGATCCTTTTGATTTTTTTTATGTTGTTATTACGACCCCAAAAATGCAACAATATTAGCTTTCCTAGAACTTTATTCCTTCACAGAGAAAATCATCTATTCGTTTTCCAAAATTGGCCATAGTTATAATGTATTGCAGCAATATAGGAAGTAAACTGCACAAATGCACATACTTTCATACCAGTCGCTTGTTATTATCAATATGTTTAGCCTCTCCGTAATACCTTGAATGTTGCCATTAAAACAGAAAGTATAGCAATGCTTTAGAAATTGCTATACCTACAAGATTTCTTTATTACTTTGTCCACAGATGTTTGCCTTGGGTGACTGGATGACAATATCTAAAAGATAATTTCAGGTCTTGAAGAATTAAACACAGGTCTATTTTTATGAGCCGGGATAGATTGGAAACCATTTTTTCGCCTTGTTCCAATGAAATTGGAAATGGAAAGGATGTGTATCATATGAGGGACAAATGTTGTGAAGCCCATCTGAATTATGTTTCTTACCTACTTTATAGCCTAACATTCAACTAGATCCATTTTTTTTCTGGCAGTATTTTGCCCATCAAAAACAAGTTATTGACATTTACATCTTGAGCATAAATCAAACCTGGCAGTAAAAGTAAAAGTAGCATTTTTCAAGGTTGTGGATGATGTGGGTCTAATAACATATTTGTTTTCACCTCTAGGATATCACTTTAATATCATTCAGAAACAATGGCAGGAAATCATTCCAATTAAAGGTCCTTTAAGATGAGACATAAAGCACACTCAGGTGATCTCATTCTGTCATGTGTGTCAGAGTAGACCCCACAGAATGGAACAGAAATAGGTTTAAATTTAGCTGTCTTAGCATATGTGTACAAGGAAATTGGATTTGCTTCAGTGGAGTCAATTAAGAAAGACTCTCAACAAGCTCGGGTTGAAGTGCATTGACAGGGCACTGGGAAATGGGAATAACTCTGCTATTGATTGACGTCAGCCTGGGTACAAATAAAGCAAAGCATTCTGGTTTCTGACATCCCTTTTTTCCTAGAACTGTGAAATTACAATAATATCTATAAAATTGTAATTTAAAAGACAGCGAGAAAGAGGAAAATTGGTTGAAAGCTGACCCTTTTCTACACTGAGTGACTAAAGTTCTCTCCCCTGAATCCTATCTAAGTATCTCACAGTATGAGTCATTGTTCTCTACACTGAATACATTTCACTGAATTCAGCACTGCTTACTTCCAGATATATGGGTGCTGGATTGCAATCTCGGTTATATATACTGAGAACAAAGACAAAATAATATTTATTTAACTGAATTCTGTATTAAATTATTAATGCCATGTATTATCAGATTTGACCAATAAGCTTGAAGTAATGTAAAAATGTTATGTTTTCCCCATTTTGTAAATATTTAGAATATGTGAAAAAGATATATGTGCATAAAATGCATGCAACAAATTTGCAAATAACTTTTGCCTATTTTCCCTTTCTTCTTTTTAGGCTTCCATATGTAGTCAATCAGCAAAATTTGATTGTTGAAAGGAAAATTTTATTATGCATTTCTATTGTTTTCTATGGTACATTGTTCAACATACAATGTATAATGGAAGACAATAGAAATGGTAGTCCTCAACTTACATTTTGTGACCATTTGAAGTTGGGAGCTGTGATGGTGCAGTAGTTAGAACACAGTATTGCTGACTAACTCTGTCCACAATCTAGAGTTTGATGTTGACCGGCTCAAGGTCAGTAAAATGAGGAGCCAAAATGTTGGGGTCAAATCAGTGGTGGCATTAATAATTTTTTACCACCGGTTCTGTAGGTATGGCTTGGTGGGCATGGCAGAGGAAGGATACTGTAAAATCTCCATTCCACTGATTAATTGTTCTAACTGTCAGGAAATCTTTCCTTAGTTCTAGGTTGTTTCTCTCAATTACTTTCCATCCATTTCTTCTTATCTTGTCCTCAAGCTTTGGAGAATAGCTTGACTCCCTCTTCTTTATAGCAACCCCTTAGATATTGGAACACTGCTATCATGTCACCCCTAGTCCTTTAAACTAGACATAGCCAATTCCTGCAACTGTTCTTTATACAATTTAGCTCCCAGTTTCCTAATCATCTTTGTTGCTCTTCTCTGAATTCTTTCTAGACTCTCAACATCTTTTTTACATTATGGCGACCAAAACTTGATGCAGTATTCCAAGTGTGGTCTTATCAAGGAATTATAAATTGCTATTAGCACTTCATGTGATCTTGATTTTATCCCATTGTTGATGCAGCCTAGGACTGCATTGGTTTTTATGGCAGCTGCAGCACACTACTGGCTCATATTTAAGTGATGGTTCACTATGACTCTAAGATTGCTCTCACAATTACTGGTATTGAGCCAGGCACCATCTATTCTATACCTGTCCATTTGGTTTTTCTTGTCTAATTGTAGAACCTTACCTTTTCATCATTGAATTTTATTTTGTTAGATAGCGTCCAGTATTGAAGTCTGTCGAGATTATTCTATAACTTGAGTCTATCTTCTGGATTTTTGGCTATTCCTGCCAGCTTGGTGTTACCTGCAAATTTAATGAGTTCCCCATCTTTCCCCTCATCCAAATCATTGATGAAGATATTAAAAAGTACTGGGCCCAACCACTACCAGTTCTGCCTGGCTCTATAAAACCGGTAGCTCTGAAGAGCAGCAGACACTGAACCAGATCTGTGTCTGCTGCTATTTGGCCCAGCCACCCACCCAGGCTCTTTCCTGACCTTTATTTCCTGCTTTTTCAACCTCAACTGTTTTGTGTGGCACAGCTGAGGTTGAAAAAGCAGAAAAAAAGAGACTTTTCAAACGCTGTGCACCCACACGCAACACTTTTCAGCTGTCCAGGTGGCAAAGCCTAAGGTTTGTTTACATGCGTGCGCGCAAAACTTAATAACTGAACTGGTAGTAACACCAGTTGAATCCTACTCCTATGCCTAACCGCAATGATTCATGACATCTGTGGCAAAAAAGTTGTAAATTGGGGTAAAATTCACTTAACAAATGAAGTGTTGGGCTCAATTGTATTCTTAAGTCAATGGCTACCTTTTGTCTTTAAAAAAAAATAATAGATTTGTTATGGAGAAAGAATTTGGTTAAGCGTACCATATAATGTAATAAAAAAGAAATAGGCTTCATCTTATTTTTTAAAATCATTATTTTAATTAAATTAAAATTAAATTAAATTAAATTAATTAAACCCAACCCCAGTTCAAATCTGACACTGCATCATGACAACAGTTCTCTATTGTAATTCTGTGATCCCTGATTATTTGGAATTATAAAGAAAGAAGAAAGAATCACCAAAAAAAAAAAAACCCAAATAGGAACAGATTGATCTGACAGAACTTATGGTAATGAACATACAACAAAAACACAGATAATGAATGAAGCACCCATTGCTTTGATTCTGATAGGGCTTGGCAAACTATTTTGCTTTGTATCCCATATGAATTCAGATGTTTGTTCCAAAAGATATCACCACTCCCTTTATGCTTCCCAATATTGACAATCCGAACAGCAGCCCCAAGGCCTTGCTGAATGGCTTCCACATTCCCTGACACCTGCTATAGTAATCTACTAGTTACCAAGACATTCTGCATCATTGATAAGGATATTGAGGACACTTAAAATTAACAAAGTCTAACAATCAGAAGCATCAGAAGTATACAGCTTCCAAGGTCCATATCACTTGTCAAGTTCTGGACAAAGAATATTTTAATGCTATTCAAATATTGACACACCTTGCTTATTTTTAAAATAATATTTATATGGCTGATTGAGTTGAATCTAAGTAGTTTAGGAAAGAGATTGGGATCATTCTGAGAAGAAATGAAGGAGGAAAAGATGCAATTGCCACCTGCTGGCTTCACAGGAATCTTTCCTCAGGACCAGTTTATAAGATTATTTTTTTTAACCTTTGACTCTTCACATTTTTTCATCCATTTGTTTTAGATAAATGTTGAAAATGTTCTCAATTACAGCCAATGTAAGAAGAATATCTGTTATTGTCTTAACAATATGGAAGAGAAGAGAAGAGAAGAGAAGAGAAGAGAAGAGAAGAGAAGAGAAGAGAAGAGAAGAGAAGAGAAGAG
>BHFT01004297.1:0-16000 GCA_004320025.1 Laticauda laticaudata
ATTGAACCAATCCCAATTCAGGTTTTTTAACCAATCAGAATCCTGTATTAGGAGTCTACTATTCTTTATACAGAACAAGAAGGATGTCCATTGTCCCCATTACTATTTATATTAACATTGGAAGTACTAAACAGAAACATCAGACAAGATCGGAAATAAAAGGCATAGAAATAAAAAGGGAAAAATATAAATTACAAGCATTTGCAGATGACCTGGTATTTATTTTAGAAGAACCACTGGAAACTAGTCCCAAGTTAATGGAAAGAATAGAAGAATATGGAGAAGTGATAGGACTGAAAATAAATAAGGAAAAATTAAAGTAACAGTTAAAAATCTCACAGAGAATTGGAAAAGTGAATTGACACAAAAAATAGTTCTACAGGTAGTGATATTTTGGAATATACTTAACAGCAAGATGTGTAACAAATAAGACAACTATACAAGGCTAATACAACAAATTAAATTAGACCTGGACCTTGCAATTGTCAATGGTAGGAAGAATTGCAACTATAAAAATGAATATCTTACCAATATTTTTGTTTCAAACGATTCCAGTAAAACTAGAGAACAAATATTTTGATGAATTAGAATAATTTTAAAATATATCTACAAGGCAAAAAAGCAAGAATAAGATTAAAAATACTGTAAGAATCTAAAAACAATGGGGGATTTTGATTACTAGACTGGGAGTTTATTATCAAGTATCTCTATTAACATGGGTGAAAGAATGAATAATGCTCAGACACTAATGCTCAGTATTATTTTTAAAAGGCCAAGATCTCCAACTGGGATGGCACACTTTCTTGTGGTTCAACAATAATAAATGCATTGATACTTTCAAAGACATGTAAGGAATGCCTTACTTGTTGTATGGGAAAAAAATAAACCAAAAACCTATTTGAAAATACCAGGTTGTCTATCAACAATGGAAGCATTTATTCATCCAAACATAATAAATCTGGAAAAAATGTAATATATGAAGACATTTTGAATGTAAAAGGGGAGCTTAAAACCAAACAAGAAGTATAAAACCGAAGTGTGGACTTAGCTTGGTGGCCATATATGCAAATACAATCAAGATATGAGAAAGACAGTAAGACATATGGTTTTATAAGGAACAAACAGCATTTGACCAAATATTATTGGCGACAGATGAAAAGTTAATAAAGAAATATATAGCTTTTCATTAAGCCTAAAAATGGAAGATGAACAGGATAAAGAAACAATGATTATTGATAGATTATTGATAGGCATTCTTCAACATAAACCCAACATTTTCCTATTAAGTCTTTGCTGGAAGCTATCACATCCATTCTGACTGGCCTTGAACTTATTTCAGATGCTTTGCCTTTTCCATGAAAAAAGAATATCCATATTTTACATTGACACATACTTTTATAACATTCCCATTCCTTCTATCTATATATTAAATATTTGATGATGAAGCAAATACTATAGTGGTTAATAATAATACATTTTGCCTGCAAGCAAAAACTTGTGGGACCATAAAAAAGTAATAGAAAATGAAATGGCTAAAGTGCTCTGAGACTTTAGAATTTAACCAGACAGGGACCTGCCGCATAATACATCAGACTTTACAATTGTTGATAAGAAAGGCAAAACAGTCTGGATAATGATGTGGCAGTACCTGGAATCAGCAGAATAGAAGAAAAATAATTGGAAAGATTAACGAAATGCAAAGACCTGCAAATAGAAGTAGAAGTCTGTGGCTAAAGAAAACAAAGATAGTACCCATAGTAATAGCCACCTTGGATGCAACATTTGAACATCCTTGACACTGACAAATTCATCATTAGTCAATTAAAAAAGGCAGCTTTACTTGGAACAGCTTATATCTTTTGACAATGCCTCTAAGAACATAATACATCAAAATCTGCCTATCCCACATCCTTGGGAAGGACTTGATAGCAATAGCAATAACACTTATGTTTATAAACTGCTTCACAGTGCTTCATAGTCCTCTCTAAGCTGTTTACAGAGTCAGCATATTGCCCCCAACAATCTGGCTCATCATTTTACCAACCTTAGAAGGATAGAATGCTGAGTCAGTCGTGAGCTGGTCAGGATCAAATCCCTGGCAATCAATACTGTATTCTAACCACTGCACCACCATGGCTAAAAATGCCAAATCTAGTCTAAACATTGGGCTGACTGTGCAACAAACCACAATAATGTTTTCCATTCTTTCACAATGGCATTTATAGAGTTCAACATATCTTTCTCCTAAAGTAACATAAATGCAATAGGTGAACCTAGTCAGAACTCATTTTAAAGAGGCTGTCAGTCCCCCATCCATCTTGAATCAGATTTGGGGCTGTCACAAGGGAGGATAGGTAACCCTGAGAAAGAAAGTAAAGTAAAGAGGTTAGCCACAACAACATTCTTTCAACAGAGCTCAAGTTTGAGTCGCTGGAGTTTGGAGGGGAGTGATCGGACTTGGTGTGAGTTTAGAATGGAGGTCAATTTGAGAGATTGACTTGAGGGTCATCAGTAAGGGGGGGTTGGGTGTGAGGTTAAATTAGCAGGAGATTTCAGATTCAGGTTTTTCCACATGTGCCAATATGACCGCTCTAATGAATTCTTACTTGGATGGACTTTGTCTTTGAGTGCTGAATTGAGATGGAGAGTTTGGTTGGAATGCTGACATTAACCCGAATCCCCTAAAAAAGAAAATCACAGTGATTTTCACTGTGCAGTATACTGCTGCCCAAGGTCTTAAGCTCCAAAATGCTCTCTGGATGCATCAGGAGCATAATGGCTCGGGGAAGATGGAATATGAACTGGATACTGGTGAAGGGGCCACCAGACCCATGCAGGAGGAAATCTGTGAAACCCACTGTTACCCTTTGGAAGCAAAAGCAGCCATGGCAGAGGCCATGCAGGCTGAGATCCAGAGCAGAGTGAGAACCAAAGAACTGATCCTTTGGCAAGCCCCACCAACAGAACCAATGACTGGTGTTCTTTCACCTTTAGGAGCATAGTGGCCACTGGGAACAAGAGCTGCCAATGAGTGGAGACGACTGCAATCCCTGGAAGCTGGCAGAATTCACGAATGGAGCCTTCAACCGGCATCACAGAGTCAGTCACTAGCCAGATTACTTGAAAAGTCTGAATTACTCAGTATGGGTCCTACAGTTCAAACCTCCCTAAACACAACTCAGCCTGGATAGGTGCTGCCATGACTGGTTTTCCACTATCTGGAGCATGGAGCAATGGCAAGTCAGAGTGGGGCATCTGTGTTGGCTCATGCAAGGTTGCCCAGCCCAAGGCTAGGAATCCAGAAACAAAGTCCCTCAGTTGCGGCTGCAGCCTTGTCACCTGCCATGGCAGGATGACCCCAAGAGCCAGCAGACTGACTGAGCCCAGGGACCAGAGGCAGACAAGAAGGCATTTCCAGGCCGATCCAATGAGCTCCACCAGCACCTCTGGGGATGCGGCCTGCAGACCAGGTTCCCCCCTAATGGGCTTTTTACCTTGGACATGAGTGAATCCAATACCAGTGGATGCCAGCTCCAGCGCTGCTGCCAATTCCCCCAGTTGCAGCTGCACCCCCTCCAGCCACTTTTGATGGCAGCCCAGAAAAACTGGCCTATTTCCTCAACCAGATTTTGGCTTATATTGATTGTTATGCGGTACAATATCAATCAGACCAGGACCTGATTACAGCCATTTTGGATAACATGAAAGAAGGGGAAGCTTCCGAGTGGATTGTCCAAATCCAAGATGAAGAAGCCCCTGAGTTGGGAGATGTACTCTGTGTCCCCAAGGGAGATGGATAAACTGAGAAAATACACAGACTCAGAGGTGGTATTCAGCAGGTTTTGAGCAGTCTGGAGAACTGGTAGTGGAAATTTTGAGTAGTTCAGAGAACTGGCAAAATACCACCTCTGACCGGCGCCACCCCATCTATTCTCTGCCTCCCAAGTCCCAGCTGATTGGCTGGGTCTTCTTTTATTGCCCTGCACAGGAGAACTGAGATGGAAAGTAGGTTAGTGGGGTGGGGTGGGAATGGGATTTTGTAGTAACCTTCCCCCAGGAGTGGGTGGGAATGAAGATTTTACAGTATCCTTCTCCTGCCATGCCCACCAAGCCACACCCACAGAACTGGTAGTAAAAAGTTTGAATCCCACCACTGCATAGACTCCAATTTAGCCATAGGGTTCATCCAACCAGCAAATTCACAAGTCATTGACCTGGTGTTGGTTAAAGAAAAGAAAGATGGGTTGTGTGTGAGACTTTGTGTTGATTTTCGTAGGATAATTGCACAAAACACCTACTTTTCTAATGAAAGACTAAACCTACTAAACTAAACCATTTGGCAAAAGGAAAAATATTTACCAGACTAGACCTGCGAGAGGCATCATATTGAGTCTGAATAAGAGAGAGGGTGATGAATGGAGAACTGCCCTTTGTACTTCAGGGAGCCCCCACGGTGTTTATGCAACTGATAAATGAGGTAATACATGAGCATCTCTACAAAGGGGTCCAGTTTACTTCAATGACATTCTCATCTTCACTGAGACCATGAAAGAGCATGTAAAACTGGTATAGCAAGTGTTGAAAAAACTCATCAATGCCAAACTTTATGTCAAACTATCAAAATGTAAATTCCATTAAAACTCACTGGACTATCTAGGCTACCAGGTATCCAATGAATGGATTGAAATGTATCAGTTCAAAGTCAAAATGGTGCTTGATTGGCAACGCCGTCACACCTGAAAACAACTACAAAATTAATGGCAACTACAAAGTTTCTTAAGGTTCACAAACTTTTACTGTCAGTTTATTCCCTCCTTTGCTGAAATAACATTGCCATTAACTGAGTTATTGAAAACAAAAGGGTCTGACCCCAAACTAAAACCCAACCAGCCACTGAGTTGGACCCTCGAATGCCCACAGGCATTTGAGGAACTGAAAGGACTCTTCTCTAAGGAACCAATCCTATTTGCACCCCGATCCAAATAAGCCCTTTGTAGTTCAGGCAGACACCAGTGATATCACCATCACTGCTGTACTCCTACAGAGGAATTTGATAGGTCAATTACAGCCTCGTGTCTATATGCCCAAAAAATTGACGGATGCAGAATGGCATTGGGCCATATGAGAGAAGGAGACTTTCACAGTTCATTGGGCCCTCCTCTTATGGAGATACTTTTTGCAGGGGGGGAGAAGGAGCCTTTTGAAATCTGGACTCACCACAAAAACTTAGAGGTGCTAAAACACTTTGAAAAACTGTCCCCAAAACAAATCTGGACACAGTATTTCAAATGTTTTAATTTTGAACTGAAGCACATCCAGGTGAAAACAACAAATTAGCTGATGCATTATCCAGAAAACCTCAGTTTGTGAGGAACCAAAGGAAATTAGAACAACTAGAAGCACTAAAACAAGACACGTAGAAAATGGGTGAAGAGTAAGATCTGGTCAACAAATATTAATGGACTAAATTCACCAATAAACTGATGGGAAATATTTACTAAACTTCAAAAACTAAAGATAGGCATAATTGCGCTGCAAAAAGTCAATATAAAAATACCTGCTAGAGCAACTAAAACTAGGAAATCTGTGACATATCACTAGATCAGCAAAAAAAGAGAGGAGTGACTATATGTGAAAAATAAGATTGTGGCAAAACAAATTTATAATGATAAAGAAGGGAGAATTGGTGGAGGTTAAATTAAATGGAGCCGAAGAATTCGTCTATAAAAGTCTTCATAATCTAATTAGCGACATTAAATGTGATGGGATCTGTATTATTGAAGACTTCAATGCAATTGTAGATAGAACAAGAGATTTTTAGCACAACAATATAAGGAAAGGAAATAAAAGTATACTCCCAAAAACATTCTTGGACATGATCTAAACTTGCTTGATGCCAAGAGAGAAAGAAATAGCGAGGAAAATTATTATACATATTATTCTAATCATCATAAAGCTTGGTCTAGGATAGATATGGTGTGGCTTTCAAAAGAAATAGATTCTGAAACTCAAAAAGTAAATATTGAGACCAATCTCTGGGCTGACCATAATCCCATACGTTTACAATGGAAAGGACATAAGACTATGCCAAGATGGACCTTTCAATGGACAATCCTCAAAGAAAAAGAATTTAAATTAATGATGGAAAAAAGAAATGGATCTCTTCTTTAAATTGAATAAACAAGATGACATATCCCCACAGATCCTTTGAGATACTACAAAAGCATATATGAGAGGTCTAACAATTTCCTACACAGCTAAGAGAAACAAGGTGAAAAAATATTATCAGGAAATGTTAGAACATCATTGTAAACAAATAGACATTACATCAGAAAGAACCAAATAATAAAAGTTTGAAAAATAAAATGGATTTGCTTAAACACAAATTATGTACTTTAGAAACAGAAAGATTAGCACAACAACTCAAGGTAGCCAAACAGAACTTCTTCAAAAATGCAAATAAACCTGGACATTGACTAGCACAAAAGAAGACAAAAAGATAAACAATGGATTAATAAATTACAAGATGAAGAAGGGAAGATATATTATGATAAGAACTCTAAGAAGAAAATTGCCCAGAGGTTCTATGAGAAACTCTATATGGAAAATGAAGGACACTCAGAAGAAAAGATCATACTTAAGGAAAGCTGAATTACCAAGGATTCCTGAGGAAATGAAATCAATGCTTAATGAGGAAATTAGCCTGTCAAAAGTTGCCAAGGCAATTGACAAACAAAAACAACAACAAAGCATCTGGCCCAGAGGGACTACCAGCCGAGCTATATAAAGAACACCAGAACATTCTGAACCAACACTTATTGGACGTTTTTAAATGCAGTGTTATTCAAAGCAAAAATACCGAAATCCTGGACAGAGGCCAATATCGTACTAATAAAAAAAGGGCACAGACCAGACACAAATTCAAAATTATAGGCCAATATCCCTCTTGAATGTGGATTATAAAATTTTTACAATGATTATAGCCAAGAGACTCAAAAACTATTTGAATGAATTTATCCATAGTAGCCAAAATGGTTTCCTACCAAAAAGACAAACTAAACATAATATAAGAATAGTTTTAGATATTCTTGAATTTTATGAAGCACAGAGTAATCAACAAGTAGCACTGCTATTCCTAGATGCTCAGAAAGCTTACAATAACGTTAATTAGCCATTTCTAATACAGCAATTAAAATATATGGATACTGGCAAAATTTTTCTAAATACAAGCACAGCAATATATACATAACAAGAAGCAAAAATAATAATAAACTGAGAATTGACAAATAATTTTAATATTCAGAAAGGCATGAGGCAAGGCTGCCCTCTCTCTCTCCATTATTATTTATATTTACATTAGAGGTTTTAGCAAGAATAATTTGGCAAGAGTCTCAGATAAGAGGGCTGGAAATATTTTTTTTTTAATTACAAGCATTTGCTGACAATTTAGTTTTTATTATGGAAGATCCTGAACAAACGGGCCCGAAATTTATAGAAAAGCTTGAGGAATATGGAGAGATAACCAGTCTGAAAATAAACAAAGGTAAAATGAAAATTATAGTGAAGAATATGACCAATAAGCAAAAAGAAAATCTAGCCAAGAATTTAGATATCCAAATAGTCCAAAAAATAAAATATTTAGGAATTACCATTTCATCACGCTGCTCAATGATCAAAGAAGATAATCCTAACCCTAACCCTAATCCCGAGTCCAATCTCTGATTCAATACAGGAATCTTTACACTAAAGTATTCCCAACATATGTCATCCAGCCTCTGATGAACCCATTCAGTGAAAAACTCACCCATTTCTTTTATGATAGGTTTTATTGTCAAGCTCTTCATACCTATATGAAATTTGCCATAACCTTCTATTGAAATATTTTCCTGTAAACTAATTCCATTGTTCCTTATAATACCACAGAGATAATTCAAGGCCTTCTTTTATGTGATCACCTTTAGGTAGTTGAAAAGTGCTGTCATATGTATTTTCCTTCTTCTCCCTTGTTGGAAGTTAAAACTCACCCTTCTCCTAGAAGAATGAAATATTCTAGGAAATATTAAAAAGGCAGAATATTATATTTCCCTGGATGAGAACAGGAAAAACATGTTTTTAAAGACAAAGCAGCTTCCTGCAGCTCCCTGCTCCCCACCCAGCTCCAAGGTGATGGGATTAAGACATGCCCTCAGGACATGATAGGATTAGCCCTCTACCTATCTCACCACATGGCACTTGGGAAGATTACATCACCCAGCAAGATTCAATCAAGCTATTCCTGCATGGCCCCATGGGAGTCTGAAAACCAATCAGGATTCTCTTTCTCTGCCCCAGAAAGTTCAAAGCCCAGAGAGGGCATAAAACCCAGAGACTCTCAGTATCTTCCCTTTTCTTCACCCAAGAGCTCCAAGGCATGTGATCCTGTCCACTATTAAACCATCTTTCCAAACAGCCTCCATGTTTCCAGTGTCTTTTTCCCCACTTGGAACTGAACCCAGATGGACATTTCTCCAACACCCTAAACCCATGATGGCGAACATGGCAACTATGGCACACAGAGTCCTTTCAGTGGCATGTGCATCATCGCCAGCTGCTCTTCTGGTTTCTGGCACGCCCAGAGCCAGCTGGTGTTCACGAGCAATGGAGTGCCAGAAAATGGCCCAAAGAAAACCTCCAAAAACATGCATTTTTCAGGCCATTTCCAGGCCTTTTTTGGAGCATTTTTGGGCCAAAACTGGCCAGAAAACTGGCTTGAAAATGGCAACAAAGACTAGGCTCAGAAATGGCAAAAACAGATATGTGTGCACTGGCCAGCTGGTCTTTGTTTTTCTGGCACTCTAGGCAACATGCACATGCATGTGCATGCATGTATGTTCCCGGTTTGGGCACTCATTGCTGAAAAGGTTCACCATCACTGCCATAATTAAACTCTATATTCTCCATTAACAGTCTCCCTTTCTAGTTGGATCTTTTTCAAGAAAACAATAAATTCTTCACTCAGACTCCCTGGAATAAAAATAGAGAAAACAAATAAGAATACTATTGGGAATTAAAGACTAGGTCAATCGGTCATATGCAAAACATATGTAAAAAGGAACAGCAGACGAGCAAAATTTTCCATCCATTGTTATCGCGCTCTCAAAGTGCCCGCAATTTGCATAAACAGAGCGGAAACAACGGAAAGGAACGGACGTGGGAGGATGAGCGGGATGTAAAGCGGACGTTCGTAGGAGCTAGCGATGGAAGCGGCTGGAAGCGGATGACACATCCGAGGCTTCGGGGGAGAACAGCCGGAAGCGGATGCACAGCGGAAGAGCGGATGCAGAGTGGAGTGCCTAGCGGATGATGGCGATGCATCACAGAACGACTAGCGATGCTAGAGGATGCCTAGCAGATGCAAAGCACATTCATGCGCAATGTGGAGAGGATGCATTGCGTCAGCCCCGGTGGATATAATAAGGATGCAGCTCGCAAGCAGGTCACCATTCAGAGAAAAGACTGCTGCCAGAACAAATCTTCAGCCACAACCATGCGGGAAGAAGAGGACAGCCTGTGCCTACTCCTGCCACCCTGGAAAGAAGGACAGACGCACCATCCCAACCCCTGGCGCCTGACTCTGCCTTCTGCTGGGGGGCTATCTGCTGCTGGTGCTAGATCTGCTGGTGCTGCGTGTTTCTGCTGGTGCCTGCTCCTGGTGCTGATGCTTCTGCTGGTGCTGACTCTGCTGGTGCTCTCCTGCGTGCTGGTGCTTTCTGCTGGGCTGACTCTGCTGGTGCTGCTGGTCCTGCTGGTCTGCTTTTTGCTGTTGCTGCTGTTGCTGTTGCTGCTGGTGGTGGTGTGGTGGACCAGCCCCTCGAACCTCAAAGCCCTACTGATTGAGGGCCCAGAAGGCCTTCCATAGGGAGAAAGAGCTTTGTGAGATAAGGGTGAGAGGAGACAGGCTACTCCATTGCAGAGGAACATGAGGATAGAGTGCTCGAATGGCTGAGGGAGAACGCAGTACCTCTGGAGAAGGGACACAGGCTCTTAGAGACACCAAGAGGAAGCAGTGGGCTTGGGAGAGAGAAGGCGGAGAGCCTGGGCTACACTTCGGATGTCCTTCTCGGGTGTGGAAGCACATGCACACCTGGTACGGGAAGCTGCACCTGAAGAAGTCTGGCCATGCCGCGGTCAAGCCTCAACGACCGGGAGACCTACGTGATGGCCAAGTGCAGCTTCTTGGAGGGTGAGATCCGCCACCGGAGAGCAGCCCCTCTGTCTACCCTCAGTCTCAGGCAGCCACAGAGAGCCAGTCTTCTTCTGGCCAAGAGTCAGCTCCTGTGTCCAGGCAGGTATCTGTGGAGTGCCCCATGACGGAGACCCCCCGACAGCTGCCTCCCTGTGATGGAGCACATGGAGGACCCCTGATGCAGTTGGAGCAAGAAGAAGCCGCTGCCACCAGAGACCAACCCACCCCCACCCCCAGCTCCACCTCCACAGAAAGCAGGCAGAGAAGCCCACAGGAGGGACAGAGCCCACACTGTCTCTTGGAGATCAGGGACACAATCAAGAGCACGTGTAGATCTCCTCTCTCAGCTGGTAAAACAGTAATGAAATACCATCCTCTAGAAAAAGCCCTACCTACACCTACCGTCAAACCAGACCCTCATGGAAATGCCGAATCCCAGTACAGGAGGATGATCAAGGAGAGATCACGGTCTTCTGCACACCCTCGACAGCCCAGCTGAACCTGCTTACTGCCACTCCAGGTCTCGCTCTCCACCCAGTGATATCACAGCCCTTCAAGGCTTCTCCACAGCCCCTCACTACCAAGGCTAGAGCTACCAGTAGGAGTTCCAGCAGAGAAGCAGCCCTTCCCAGTCCAGGCACAGGTACATCGCACACTCACAGGTCGCACCGATCACGATACACTGTCACTGACACTTATCAGACCAGCAACGCCTAAATGCACACTGCACAAGATGCCGACGCTCACCTCGCTACA
Source organism: Laticauda laticaudata (assembly GCA_004320025.1). Taxonomy (NCBI): domain Eukaryota; kingdom Metazoa; phylum Chordata; class Lepidosauria; order Squamata; family Elapidae; genus Laticauda; species Laticauda laticaudata. The sequence goes on from BHFT01004297.1 coordinate 10,982, forward strand.
CCTGCAGACCACACAAAGCCCATCTCATACCTCCTCCTTTCCTCCCACCCCCCAAGCCCAAGCCGCCCTCAGACATCTTGCATCGGTCTTGGGACTGACACCCTATGTCATGGAGAAGGGGCTCTCAACATCACGGGATTGAGCACCTCTGAGAGCTTCCTCCACACACATCCCGTTGTCCTCTCGGGCGCCAGAACCCCAATGGCACCTCAGACCAGCACTCAGCCACTAGCCACCTCCACAGCTCCTGGACCCTTCACTACTGAAGACCATGGGCATCGCCCCATGAGTGATTGAGAAGAGTGCCAGAGACTAGGTTGCCCTACCTGTTGACTTTATTTGCTTGGACCATTTTACTTGAATCATTTTTTTTTACAGTTTGTTATTAATAAGGTTATCTTTCCTTCACACACTTGGTTTCAATTCTTTGAGTAAATAAGTCTTGGTGAAATCTTTTAGAAATGGTTTAGCCTTGCATGCTTGTGGGATGGGTAAGGATAGGTAGTGGGGATGGGCAGGATACTGTGGATGGTAATAGCTGTGGATGGGCAGCGGATACCTTTGGATGACGGGATACCTTTGGATGGGTAATAGCGTTTGGAATAGATAACTCCAGTGCAAGCATGAGGGACTGTATGGTCCACCCTCCCAGTGCCACACCTTATCATATACATTTAATCAATTCATCAACACATTTCAAAACATCACACAACTCTTTATTAATCCCTGTTATTGTAGGGCCACTCAACTATACATGGCACAATCTCATCAGTGTGTGAGATGAGGCTTGAAGGAAGCATCCATTAAGCTCTTACGGCCTATCTTGGCCACTCCATTGCTCCACTGGGGAGTTGCACCAGAGTGTTTCAGGAGGTGTTGCGCTGCTTCTTCCTTCACGTGAAGCTTCTGTTGGGGGGGGGCCCTGTGTGAAAACAATCCACGAGTGTCTATCAGGCTCTTAACCTCCCTGCCTCCATTCACCAGGCTCCTGTCCCATTTGCACTTGTTGGTGTCCAACGACTGTTCTGCAACACTGCGGTAGCGGTGTGCGCAGGAGATTGTGCAGGATGCAGCAAGCTTCCACGATGTTCCTCACGGTCTCTGGGCCGATGCTGCATGGTGGTGAGAAGTACTGAAACCTATGTGGCCAGGATGCCAAAGCGATTCTCCCACCATCCATCTTGCCTGACAGCCTGTAGTTGAAACCTCTCTTCACGGGTGAGGACATCTGAAGTGAGGGCTTCATGAGAGTAGGTTCTGAGGAGAGAAGGCATCATCCCCCACAATGAAGTAGGCAACTTGTGGTCGTTGGGCAGGGGGTCTGGATTGGAAGCCCATGATGGAGATTGCGTTCCAGCCCCTCCTTGAGTCACTGGCAGTTTGTATACGCTGGGCATCTTGAAAGCTGACCGTGCCTAACGCATCGTTGTGCATGAACTTGTAGTCGAGCAATGGACCATGGCAAAGAGGATGATGCTGAAGAAGCCTTGTAGTTGAATATTGACGCCTGGTTGCTTGGAGCTTTGCAGGTCAACGTGCTTCATCTATGTGCTCCTACAGTTGGGGAAGTTCACTCCTGATACCACTGCTCTGAGAACTGTTTCTTCACTGCCTTCTTCAGTGGAGGGGCACTGGAGGAGCCCTCCAGGTATCTTCAATGATGGCCTGCACCACTTCTCTGACACAATGCTGATGGTGTTGAGTGTGGCACCCTCCAGCGTACGCACATGTCCTGGACATGTCTGAAGGCCAGGTGTGCAAGTTCAGTTGCCACCTTCAGCCCAGGTGCAGGCTGGGCGCAGAACCTTGGTTTTGCTGGGTCTCAGCCGTCTCCACAACTTCATCAAACATGGCTGGTGGCATCCTCATGACAGTGCTGGATGCACAAGGCGTTTCGTTCTCAGGGTCCACCATCAGCTTGTCGTACAGTCACATACTCGGCTTTCTCGGCAAATCATCTCGGACCCCACACACTTCTTGGACGCCCTCTTTTCCTTGCAATAGAAAGTGAATAGCGCTGACGAGGGTTCACACTTGTTGTAGAAGTGATGGCGGCTTACCGAAAAGGATGTGGCGACGTCCATGGTGGAAGATGACTGCGAAGTCGCTGTGGAGAGAAGCAGTAAGGCTGAAGGATCTGCACACCAGACTGGCTGGACTGAGAAGTGATGATCCAGGTGATTTCCTCCACCCTTTTATAGGGAAATTGAAGGTTTTTCTTGCTAAGGTAGTTCCTCGCGCAATCCCCTAGACCTCCTCCACAGACATCTAATAATATCACGAGATATCGTCCCTAATACGAATCGTTTTTTCCATATATAATGCTATTTAGCCGAGTTGCAATCCGCTTCATCCTTTCTACAATCCGTGGTTACTTACCGTGGTGTCACATCCGCGTCGTTTCACTTCTCCCTGTGATCTGTTTCCGCTGGAGACTGGATCTTGAGTTGTGCGGATGCGCAACCGCGATCGTATAGCGGTATGTAGCGGCATATGCGAATGATGCAACGGACAGATAATGGATGTTCCCTGTATGCGCTAGCAGATCGTAAATGGACGCGTTGGATACTCATCTTGCTCAAAAAGTTTTGTGCAGCTGAAAACTTTTTGAGCGGATGAAATCACAGTAGACGGATGCTGGACGGATAGAGAGCATGAAAAACGTATGCAGTGAGTACAGAAAGGATGCATTGCGTTAACCAACGGATGGCAAGAGTTTTTCTCCGTTTTACATCCTCTTTCCATCCATTGGTGCAGTGTGACATGGGCTTTAGATATGACTCTATAATGCTCTACTCTCTCATATATACAGTATAAGACAGTGGTGGTATTCAAATTTTTTCCCTACTGGTTCTGTGGCCATGGCTTGGGGGAGTGTCATGTGACTGAGTGGGTGTGTCCAACTTGACATCACTCATGCCCATGCTTACTCAGTCACATGACTCCCCCAAGCCACACCCACAGAATCCAGTAGGAAAAAATTGAATTTCTACCTATCTACCTATTTTCTGCCCAGGCCTGGTCTAATCTGTCAAAGGTGTGGCCTATTCCTGCATGCCGCTCACCAGTCACCCACATCATCCCATTTCCCCTCCTTCAGAGGCCCCAGCCCTTAATCTCCCTGCTTCCTTCCCCATGACCACCTCTTTCATCCTCCCGCCACCAGGACCTTACCTTCCTCCCATGGCTGGCTGCCAGGGAAGGCAAGTCAGGGCTGAGCTGTTGTCGCTGCTGGGCTCCTCACCAGCCTGCATTTCGCCCTCTTGTTGCGAGATGCCTGTTGCCATCATGTGTTTTTTTCAGCTGGAGTCCAGCTGCACCGAAAAAAACATGCAGTGGCTGCAGGCTTCTTGCAGTGAAAATTACCGAATTCCAGCTCCGCTCCACTTCTCCAACCCACCATCACCACCACCGCCCTGTTCTATGTGCCGGTTGTGCAGGCACAGCCCATTGTCTGCTGCACCGCACTGTTTGGACTTGCCCAGGCAAGACCCTCCAGTGCATTGACAATCTAAAATCCCACATTTTACCCACCCAAAATAAAACCAAAAGTTCCTTCCCCTGAATCCACATCTGCATCACATGGTCCAATCAAATCAACATCTCATCTTCAGCCAACTTCTATTCCACCCTCCTAGGTGCAGGCTGGACATCCTTGTCTCCCAAGGGAAAGAATGTTATGATTATACATCCCACACTATCTACACCTCCTTGCTTTTGTTCCCACAGCTTGCTGAGCCATCACTCTGGCAGCCTTGTAGAATCTCACATAAGATAGCTAAAGAGCTGACATATTGGAATTGACTAAGCTTCAAGCACTTGCTTTCTGGTCCCTCCAACATACATTCTTGCCTGTTTCCTCCCCCCCCCCCCCNCCCCCCCCCCCCAATGGCCATGGAAGCTCCTACTCCTGCTGCCACTCCCCCTCCCTCTGGTCCTGGTTTCAGATCTGAATGGCCTCAAATCTTGAGCACTATTCACGTTCTGCCCAAACCAGAGGTCCTCCCAAAGCATGACCCACACTGTTTTCATCCCATTCCCAGGTCTGAATCCTCACTGAATATGATCCAGATTATTTGCTTCCTCTGAGGTCCTATGAAGCTGTTGCACATTATGCATAGCTATCTTCTCTACCACCTTCCCCCTAAAAGACAAATAGAGTCCCATATTGTGAGTCTAGTGATGGATTCTTGCAGAGGGAGTAAAGAGTAGCCTTTACTAGATTTTGTCACTTTGTGATATCATTGCAAAATGTAGTGTTAGAGAAAATAACTTATAAGACATGTCTTATAAAGAAATGTCTGTCCAATACAAATCCACTACAGAAAACACCCAAATGTTTCAGATAATTTGATTCTTCTTTGCAAGAGCATGAAAATGGTGATTTATCCCTGTCTTGAGAATGCCAGTATCTATTAAATTATATGGTTTTCACTTACTAAGTACTCATCATTATAGATGGTTATGTTGGGACAGCCTATTAGTTCTAGGAGTGCCTTCTGCACATAAATTAATCATCCATTTCAAAAGATTTTGAAAATCATTCTACTCAACAGATTAAGCTGAAAACAGTGACAAGTGCATTTGATCTTTCTTTTCTAGCACCTGTAATACGTCATGTAAGTTGAAACCTGATAAACATGTTTGGCAGAGAAAATTAATTGAAATTGCAAAGGCATATCTAACATTGTAAGCAAGACAAGTCTGCAAATATTTGTTCAGTGGTAAGTCAATCTTTGTTCAGCTGAGGTTATTTCTTAGCCTAGTTTTCTCAAGGACCCTCAAGACAGCTGGGACTACAAATCCTTAAATGGTACAATTATAAATCACAAAATTGTATTTCTAATATATCTGGAGAGCATCAGGTTGAAAAGGACTGTTCTAAGGCAATGCTTTTATATTGCAGGCTTAGATGTACTGGACTTGTTTTAAAGAAGTAATCCTTTAAGCCCATGTCACACTGGCCAACGGATGCAAAAAGGACACAGCGGACGAGCAAAATGTTCCATCCGTTGTTAT